>PVKA01034410.1:0-23497 GCA_004027165.1 Ctenomys sociabilis
TTTTTTTTTTTTTTTTTTTTTTTTTTTTTTTTGGTCTTTTTGAGACAGGGTCTCACTATGCAGTTCAGGCTGGCCTTAAGCTCACTTTGTAGCTCAGGCTGGTCTCGAACTCACAACAATCCTCCTGCCTCAGCCTCCCGAGTGCTGGGATTACAGGCATGCGCCACCACGCCCGGCTAGGACATAGTTTATTTATTTATTTACATTTTATTTTATTTTTTGTGGAGCCGGGGATTGAACTCAGGCCCTTGTGCTGCCAGGCACGTACTTATTCTGCTGAGCCATCTCCCCGGCCCAGGATATAGTCTTTTACCATGGGCTTCTTTCATCTAGAATGAAGCTTTTGAGATCCATCATGTTGCTATGGGCCTTAATTTTTACCTGTTCTTGCTAGTATTATGCTACTGTTCATATACCACATTTATTGTTACAAACCACCTTATATTTAGCAATTTAACAGTGGGATGTATTGACTTTTTTCTTTTCCTTTTTTGGTGGTACTGGGAATCTAACTCAGGGACTCAAGCAAACACATCCAACCTTCTGGCTTACCTGGGTTGCACTGAGCTAAGAGGAAATGTCTTGGATTGCACATAAAACATTATAATAATAAAACTATTATATTATTATTATAATTATATAGTATTATATAAGTTTTTAAAACCTCTCTCTCTCTCTCTTTTTTTTTTTTTTTTTTTTTTTTTTTTTTTAGGGAAAGGTCTACAGGGTGTTCAGGGTCTCACTACTAGATCAGACTCACAGTGATGAGTCTATTTACAGCCTCCCAAGAGGTGGGATTACAGGCACGAACCACTGTACCAGGTCTCAACTGCTGGCTCAGTATGCCCCAGGGATGGGGCCGGCACAGCAGGCCCAGGGATCCATCCCCAGCCCTTGCAGGTGCTTTAGCCAGCTGAGCTATTTGGCCAGCTCTTAAAAACCTTTTAAAAATACTTGTCAGAGCCAGACAGATGGCTCAGTAGAATAAGTGCTTGCCTGGCAAGCACAAGGGCCTCAGTTCAATTCCCAGTTCTTCCAAAAACTACAATAAAATAAAAAATAAGAATACTTGTCACTACAACATTTTAAACAGGACAAGCAGCCTATGGATTAAAACTTGGACATATCTGGGGCCCTCAAGCATGCTTGGCAAATGCTCTATCACTGAGCTATTCTTAAATATACTGTATTTAATTGTTTAATGCAATTTTCTCTCATTTCTTTCAATATATTCAGGTTTCCAAACCTCTCAGAGGAGATAGCTGCCTCTAATTCTGCAGATTTAAGCAAATGTAAATACATTATTTTTTATTTTATTTAGGATTAACTTTGGTAAGTAAATATATGAATGTAATGATGTATTTATGAATATATGAAGTAAAAATAAGAATGTGGACAGACCAAGGGAAGTAGAAGGGAATACATACAGATGGAGAGACAGAGAATGTGTCTTCTGTTTAAGGGAATAGACCTAAGATTTATCAATGTGCTAAAACAGGTTCAGTAGCAAAACAAGAGTCAAGTGGCCAGAGTGGAGCTTGCATCCTTGTGTCTCCACCTTCCACTTCTAATTACTCCAGACCCACCTACCTTAACATTGTAGCAGCGAATGGTGTGATCACTAGAACCCGTGTAGAGTGCAGCAGTCTTCTCAGAAGTCTGAGTGACCAGGAGGCAGTTCACTTTAGAAGAATGGCCCTCGAAGATGCCAATACACTTCCGACTCTAAAGTCAAGGATAGATCATAATATTATTTGAAAGATGTAAAAGGATTAGATAATGCATTTCTTCAACTCAACAAAATAATGCAAAATTTTATTTCACTGCTGTGTTTTCAATGCCTACAACAGTGCCTGCATATAGAAGGTGTCAAATAAATTATCTGTTCACTGAATGATCAGCAAATAATCCCATGTTCTAAGGTAGCTCTATGTCACTGAGGTGTCCTAAAAAAGGATTCACTATAACATAAGTCATATTTTTCTTTCAGCTGTACTAGGGCTTGAACCCAGAGTTTTAATACTGAGCTACAACCCCAGTCCTTTTTTGTATTTTTTAAATTTTGATACAGGGTCTCTCTCACTAAGTTGTCCACACTGGGCTTAAACCTGCCATTCTCCTGCCTCAGCCTCCCAGAGGGCTGGGATTAGAGTATGTGCCACCACACCTAGTTCAGAATTTTAATGCCGTGGCAAAGTTCTCTAACATATAGACCAAGGATTTTTTTTTTTAATCTTTTATATTTTTATTTGACACAGGGTCTCACTACACAGCTCGGACTCACAGTGGTCCTCTTGTCTCAGCCTCTCCAGGGCTGGGATTACAGGAGTGTATCATCATGCCCACTTGCTGCGGCAGGAATGGTACAGGGCCAGCATGGCAATGTGGTGCCTGGGATCAAACCAGGTCCCTGTGCTTGCCAGGCAAGTGCTTAGACTGCCGAGCTATCTACCCAACCTAGACCAAAGATCTTACTAATCTAAATTGTAGCTAATTACCCAGAAAAGTTTTGTATTTAAAAGAATGTTCCATAATATTAAAAAACA
The DNA here is from genome assembly GCA_004027165.1 of Ctenomys sociabilis. NCBI lineage: Eukaryota > Metazoa > Chordata > Mammalia > Rodentia > Ctenomyidae > Ctenomys > Ctenomys sociabilis. The sequence goes on from PVKA01034410.1 coordinate 2,547, forward strand.
TCAGATGCTGTCATAGGTCCTAGCAGTCCAGTTATGGTTACATGAGAGAATACCCTACATGCTACCTCTGTGGCCATACCAAGATCTACTTAGAATGCACACACATACTTGTATACACCCACGCACATCCTCATATATATCCTTTATAATTTACAGTCAGAAAAACAATTACAGTCAGAACCAATGCCCTAGATCTTTTATTTCCCTGTGTCATTGCTTCTTTAGTTGTTCTGGCTTTTTTTTTTTTCAATCATTTACTTATTTATTTGGTATAGGGTCTCCCTATGCAAATTGGACTACTAGTGATCCTCCTATCTCAGCCTCCCCAGCACTGGAATTACAGGTATGCCCAATATACCCAGTTTTGGTGGCTAGCAATATCGGGGTCAAATCCAGGTCTTTGTGCTTGCGAGGCAGGTGCTTAAACCACTGAGCTAACTCTCCAGCCCTGGGTTTACTGGGTTTTGTTTTGTTTTCCTTTCCACAGGGCCTCACTGTGCAGTTCAGAGTAGCCTTGAGCTTACTTTGTAGCCCAGGCTGGTCTCAAGTTGCAAAGATCCTCCTGACTCAGCCTCCCCAGTGGAGTGCTGAGATTACAGGCATGTGTAATGTACACTGAGCTTCTTTAGTCATTTGGATAACTGAGTAATGAAACACATCTTCCTGGTCCATCACCTAACTTTGTAGTATACACTGACTTCAGCAATGAACATATTTTTTACAGTGGATTTCAGAAAATAGTCACCCTAACCGGGCGTGGTGGCGCACGCCTGTAATCCCAGCACTCGGGAGGTTGAGGCAGGAGGATTGTTATGAGTTCGAGACCAGCCTGAGCTACAAAGTGAGCTTAAGGCCAGCCTGAACTGCATAGTGAGACCCTGTCTCAAAAAGACAAAAAAAAAAAAAAAAGAAAAAAAGAAAATAGTCACCCTAAAGTTTCTTGTTATCATTGTTCACAACCAGAATTAATTTATATATATATCAAATTCAAAACTTAAAAGTTCATTCTTTTAAGTAGTGAGCATCACGTTAAGAGAAGTGTGAGGCAAAGTGTTCATCTCCTTAAGAACCTGGACTCTGTGGTCTATCAAATGTGAGAGGGGAGGGCTGGGGATTTAGCTCAGCAGCAGAGAGCTTGCCTAACAAGCTAGAAGCCCCAGGTTCAGGCCTTGGCTCCATTTCTGTTTTTTTGTTGTTGCTGTTTTATTTTTTTGGCGGAACTAGGGATTGAACTCAGGACCTTGCACTTGCCAGGGAAGCACTTACTCCTCTAAGCTTGGTGCCCTAGGCTCCAAAAGCAAAACAAAACCAAATCTCAACTGAAGTCACTAAGGCTGTTTATGTTTAAAATAAAAACTGTTTAGATTAAAAAAAAAAAAGTGAGGGAAACGTTCTCTTGAATATTTCCCCAGTATTCATTCTTCTGATACGTAGTTGATATCTTATTAGCACAAAACCTATTGGTATAATTCCATCTCCTCTGTATCAAGCGACTGAAGAGAAAAGCAGAGAACATTTTCTGCTACAATGAAAAAGAAATCCAAGAAGCACCTGATAGGAAACTACCTTTTGGGAAAAGGATATCAGCGAAGACAGAATGGAGAGAAAAAAAGAAACAAAAAAAAAAACTACATACCTGCCGATATGCTGGATCAGCTGCTCCTAAAATCACCCTAAGGCCCCTAGAAATTTCTTTATCATTTAAGAGAATATGAGTCAGATTTTTTCTTTTATTGCCCCCCCTTTTTTTTAAGCAGGGTCTTGCCATGTAGTTAGACTGGTCTTGAACTTTAGTCCAGGCTGGGGTCACATTTGCAGGTCCTGCCTGAGCCTCTCCAGTGCAGGGATTTCAGGTGTCACCACCACACCCAGTAAGTACATTTTCATTGAAAACATTACATGTACTTACCACCAGATTATATACTCGGACAGTTTTATCTCCTGAGCAGGTATATAATAAATTTCCAAATATCTGAATGGCGTTCACTGCAGCTTGGTGCCCTTCAAAGCTTCCTTCTGTGGGCTCGTCATCCTCACCGGGCTCTGAAGTTACTTCTAGGAAACAAGAATTATCAAAGCCTGACAGGATACTCAAAACCATTATATCATATAGTGATCTCTGATTTAGGTTTTTTTTTTTTTTTTTTAATGGCACCAGGGATTGAACTCAGGACCTTGCACTTACCAGGCAAGCACTTATTCTACTGAGCTAGATCCCTGGCCCTAGATTTTTTTTTTTTTTAAAGACAGGGTCTCACAGTGCAATTCAGGCTGGTCTTAAGCTCACTCTGTAGCCCATGCTGGTCTCTTAATTCATAACGATCCTCCTGACTCAGCCTTCCTGAGTGCTAGGATTACAGGCATGAACCATCACACCCAGCTCCTGAATTAAATTTAAACAGAAAATTCTCCTTAAAGTCTGTTTCAACTAGTAGGGTTGAGCATAGTCTCAATTAAAGAAGATTCTACAATAAAGAACACCTTTCACTTAGGAGAAAGATCTATATAGTATGAATTTCTGAGTAATATTTGGAAGGCACCTAATCTCTTTCCATACTATCTCCCCTAATTTCAAATATCTTTTCTCTGAGTAAGGCATTATTCTTTAAGCAGTTTTTTTCCCAAAGCAAAAACCCCTGGAGCCAGTAACATGTTTAGCACTAGTAAGAAAAACACACAAAAGAGCCAAACAGGACACTGGTAGCAGAAAATTGAACATGACAGAATTAAAGATCCAGTGTCGATCCAGGCAATCTTCTTAGTGCAAGCCCTCCCCACTCTATTTTGTTAACATATTCAATACTGCAATGTGGGCTCTAAATTTACAAACTTCTTTTTCTGTAGTTAGTTAAATAAAACAGAACAAATACCTGAGGAGTTCTTTGAGCCTTTTAGGGAACTGACCACAGTCTGAGTCTCTGCCACACTGGAAAATAACAGCAAAAAATCGGAAAGCACAGAATAGGGAGCAAATCTAAAAACTTCCAAATTCAAAGCATTTTTCTAAACAATGGGCAAAGCAGTAATGATATATCTGAAATTTTTATAAAGAGAAACAAGACCACAGAATATTTACAACACAAACTAAAGAGAAAGTAGAGTAATCTCCACAGCCAATATTTGAGTCTTCTATAAATTGCTTTCAGATAAAATTTGATTCTTCAACAAATTGATTCACAATTAAAATTTTTTAAAAGAAGGCTGATGAAGGTTGTTCTAGTTGGCTCAGTACAATATCTTACCTTACAAGGACACCATCCTTGTGAGTGACAATCTCACTGGTGGAGCTGACTTCATCGCAACCAGAACGGGAAGTTTCTACTGGGTTTTGCTCTGCGGTGCCCCAGATATCTTTCTTAGAAGGGCTATCTGGTTTTTCTTCTCCAGATTCAGAAGAATCAATGGCTACAACTTCTACTTGAGGATGAGGAACTTCTAGGACTTCCAGAGAAGAGTCGCTCTCCGGCTCATCTCGGACACTCTCTTGTTCCCGACTAGTTCTGCTATCTTCCCAGGTGGAAGTGGTCACTTTCCCACCTTTGGGTAACTTGCCTGTCTTTATTTTCCTTACAGGTTTAGCAGTAAATACATCCTGCTCAGTGTCACTGTTCTCAGGAACATGGGCTGCCCGTAGTGTTTTTTTCTTCCGAAGTTTCTTCTTTTTCTTGTTTCCCCTGGTTTCAAGAGATGTCAGAGTAGATTCTGCCTGTTGCTCAGGCTCCTTAGTGGGAGAGGGAGGTTCCTTCTCCAGAGGGGTTTCCGAAGAAGAAGATAATCTTAAAAAAGAATTGCCACAGGCCTCAGACTCACTGTTGCATTGGGCTGGTTCTTCCCCTTCTTTATTTATGCTAGGAAGATCAGTTGATTGGGAGGAGGGAGAGTTTTCTTTGCTTCTGCTATTTCCTTGCTCCACAGAAGACTTCAGATCTTGGTTAGGCTCCTGGCAACTTTCTGTAGCCATGAGGCCTGAATTAATTAGATGACTGTCACTGAATTCTCCTGAATTGAAAACAAAACAAACCATTGCATCTTTATTTTTTTCAGTACTTGGTATCACCAAGTTATACCCCTATCCCTTTTTTTTGAAATAGGATCTCACTATGTAAGTCTGGCTAGTCTGAAATTCACCAAGATCCTCCTGCCTCAGCCTCTCAAGTACTGGGATTGCAAGTGCACAACCATGTCTGGTCCCCAGTCATTTTTTAATATTTTGAGACAGGGTCTTGCCAAGTCATTAAGTTGGCCAGGCTGGGCTCAATCATATAGTCCTCATTCCTCAGCCTCCCAGAGGACCAGCTTGTTTCACCATTTTTTTTTAAATTATATTTTCTGGTATAGCCACAAACTGTAAATTACCAAATAATTTCTCAATAATATGTCCATAAAACCATGCCTGTCATAGCTAGTGTTTAACTCAATCTTCAGTTTCTCATAACTTACATTCCTGTTACTGCATTAATCTCAAAATAGTACAGGTATTTCTTATTCCCTACAAAAGCTCCTTCAATGTAATCCCAGCACTCTGGGAGGCTGACAGGAAGATTGCAAGTTCAAGCCCAGGCTGAGCTACTTAAAGAGACCCTTGTCTCTGAATAAAATTTTAAAAAGTGGTGGGGATGTAGTTCAGTAGCAGAGCACCCCTGGGATTGATAACGAGTACTGCAAAACAGAAAAAAACTTTTCTTTTTTTTTGGTGGAACCGGGGATTGAACTCAGGCCCTTGAGCTCGCCAGGGAAGCACTTATTCTACTGAGCCATCTCCCAGGTCCTACAAAAAAAAAAAAAAAAAAGATATATGTTAATTAGTATTGCAGCAGAAGAGTATTGATAGCAAAAACTAATTTTTCTTTAATCCTTTTTTTTTTTTTTTCTGTATTTAGGGCAGTCTACAGCGGGTTCAGGGTCTCACTTTGTAGATGGGACACATAGTGATTCTCCTGTGCTGGGATTACAGGCACATGCTACCACACCCAATCTCAATCTCCATCTCAGCACACCCCAGGGGCAGGGCCGGCACAGCAGGCCTGGGGATCCAACTGGCCACTGAGCTCTGTCTAAGCAGGCGCTTTAGCGTGCTGAGCTATCAGGCCAGCCCTTTTTCATCTTTTTGAGACAGGGTCTCACAATGCAGTTCAGGCTGGCCTTGAGCTCATTTAGTAGTCCATGCTGGTTTTGCAACCTCAACAATCTTCCCAAGTGGTAGGATTACAGACATGCACTGCCATACTCAGCTTTTCAATTTTTTGTTTCCACTCAAGGAATCATATACAGTAGTCCCTTGATATTTCCCAGCTGGACTTTCACAGACTGTTTCGCAGGTTTTCAAAAAATATTAATCTAAATTATTTACTGCAGATTTTTCACTATATCGCAGGATTTTGCAGTACTGTACAATACACGTATGTTGTTAAAATTACAAAGGTTTACAAGTTTAGAAAATGGTTAAGAACCTTTAGAAGTGTTTTTAAAATGTGGAAAAGATTTATCTGCTTATCTTCTTTTTTTTTTCCGAACCAGGGACTGAACTCAGGCCTTTGTGCTCATCAGGGAAGCACTTATTCTACTGAGCCATCTCCTGGGCCAGGAAAGGTTTAGAAGAGCATGGGGGAAGGATTTATAATGCCTTAAAATACATATAAATATTAAAATGAACATAACATTGCCACTTGAATTTTCACTTATCACAGGGCTGTCTGGAACATAAGCCTAGCAGTAAGTAAAGGACCACTATAAAACCAGTTTGCTTGTTTATTTCTTTATTTTTTACGTTACCAGGCATTGAACTCTGGACTCTGCGCTTGCCAGGCCGGCGCTTATTCTACTGAGCTATCTCCCCAGCCCTTAACTTTCATTATAGCACTGTGTGTATGTGTGTGTGCGCGCGCGCGCATCTATTTGTGTATATATGTGTGTGTACTAGGAATTAAACCAGGGCCCCATATACTGAGCTACAATCCCAGTCTGTTTTATTTTTTTTATTTGGAGATAGGGTCTCATTAAGTCACCAAGTCACCCCATCAACCTTCCTGCCTCAGCTTCCCAAAGTGCTGGGATTACAAGAATGCAGTACCACACCAAGCTAATATGATATCATATGACTACAAAAATTCTAGTGGACTAGGAGATATCTCTGTGGCCTAAGTCCCTGCGTGGCAAGCACAAGGATCTGGGTTCAATCCCCAGTACCGCATGCCCTGTTGGCCCTGGAACCTTGGGTGCACCATGCAGGCCACAGAAATCGGTCATGGTAACGCACACTTATAATCCCAGCACTGGGAAGGCTGAGACAGGGTGTTATGGTTTCTATCTAGTTGTCCCCATAAAGCCTCACGTAGTCATGGGGTGGGGACTTCTACTAGAGTTTGTCATTAACACATGATCCACTGGGATTATGGTTGATGCAAGGCTGGGATTATGGGTCTTAGTACTGTGAGTACTACATTCCACCCTGGAGGGAGAGCCTGAGTATTATGTAACAGACAGAGACAGACTTTAAGATTGCTCTTTGTTGTTGCCGGGCGCCATGAATTGCCCTCTGCCATGTGCCCCTCTGCCTCGGAGCCAGCTGAATATGGACTGAAACCTCCAGTAACTGTGAGCTAAATAAACCTTTCCTTCCTTCATTTTTGGTGTTGGGTAATTGTCCCAGCAACAAGAGAAGAGTAAGACAGAATTTGGCATGGCAGGAGTGGGGTCCTTGCTGGGACTAACCCTGATCATGTGGATTACAAGCTTTTGGGAATGGTTTATGGGAAGAAATAGGAAAGGTTCAAAGACATCATCTACAAGCGAAGCACTGGAACAGCTTCGGCTGTTCTGCTTGGGAGATTCTGGTCAGAGCTCAGAAGACCAGAAGGCTGACAGAGAGCTGGCTTGGAAAGACCAGGCTGAGGAGGTTTCTACTGGGAAGAAGGACTGCATTGGTTGTTGGACTCCAGATGATTTGTGCCATGGTTTGACCAAAAGACTATCTGAATTCTGCTCATGTCCAGAGAATTTGTCTGAGTCTAAGCATGGCGGACTGATTAATCTTTCAAAAGATATTTCAAAGCAGCCAAGTACTGGGGTGGTTGCATGGCTGTTATTGGGGGCTTTTAGCCAGATTTATGCTGAAAATGAAGAGTAAAGAGCCCAGAAGGATGGCCCAAAATGTTGTGAGTTTGACCAGAAAGGAAGCATCCCTGTAATCCCAGCACTCGGGAGGCTGAGGCAGGAGGATTGTTGTGAGTTAGAGACCAGCCTGAGCTACAAAGTGAGCTTAAGGCCAACCTGAACTGCATAGTGAGACCCTGTCTCAAAAAGACAAAAAAAAAAAAAAGGAAGCATGAAGAAAGCTGTAGACTGCAAAGATGGAGCTGAGAGGATCTCCACTGCCAGGAAGGAACCAGAGAATGGAAAGGATGGCCTGAGGGCATCACAGGAGGAGGCAGGTCTCCCCCCTTTGCAGCCTAAGAACCGCAAAGGTCAGGGACTTTGCCTTGAGACGAAGCTGCAGAGCCCCACGTTCCAGACTGCTGGCAGTGACCACGCTACATTCCAGAATCGTGCCAGCATGGAGAATTTCTTCCTGGGAATCAAGATCAGAGGGCTCAGCCATCCAGCCCCTCGACCCCTACACCAAAGAACCCGGGAAGCCCGGCTGCCACTCCAGCTGGCAGCAGACCTTGGCATCATCCACATGGTAATGGTTTTAGGGGCAGGCAGAATGCAGGATTTCTGAGGTTAAGAAGGCTTCCACCTTGACTTCAGAAGGCCTGGAAGATCAGGCGGTGTGCCCCCAAAAGGGCCATGTGTGAAGCTGTGAGAGAATCCTATTCAGTGGAAACCCCAGAAGTTTGGAAAAGCCAGAAACATGGATCATCTAAGAGAAATTGCAAAGCAGGCCTAAGAAAGAAGCCATGGGAGCTACAACCACCACAAGTGCCATAGGGGTGGAGCCACGTTCCTTTGGAACTCAACTCGGTGCAGACTGTTTCAGATGTTCCAGTTGGAACTATGGGATTTAATGTTTGCCCTGCTGGATTTTGGAGTTCTGTTGGTCCCAGTGTTTTGTATTCCCCTGTTGTTTGCAACTTGTGAAGTGGTAATGTTTATCTTGTGCCTTTGAATGTCGCATGTGTTTAACTTTTCTTTTGTACAGGAACTCACAGCTAAGAGTCTGCCTTAGATCTTGGAGGAGACTTGGGACTTGACTTTTCAGCCATGCTGAAACTTCAGCCATGTTGGGACTTTGGCAACTCTTAGAGACAGACTAAAATGTCTTTTGCACAAAAGGATGTGAATGAGACTTTGGGGGTCCAGGTGTATAATGTGATGGTATGTGTCCAGTTGTCCCCCCAAAACCTCATGTAGTCATGGGGTGGGGACTTCTAGAGTTTGTGATTAACTCATGATCCACTGGGATTATGTGTGACCCAAGGCTCGGATTATGGGTTTTGGTACTGCTGGGATTATGGGTGTGAGTACTACATCCCATCCTGGGAGGAGAGCCTGAATGGAATGCAACAGACAGACAGACAGACTTTCTTTAGAGATTGCTCTTTGTTTTGTTGCTGTTTGGCCGCCATGAACTGCTGCTATCTGCCTTGGAGCCAGCGGAATGTGGACTGAACCCTCCAGTAACTGGGAGCTAAATAAACCTTTCCTTCCTTCATTTTGGGTGTTGGGTATTTGCCCCAGCAAAGAGAGAAGAGTAAGACACAAGGGGATCACTACAAGTCTGAGCTGTGCAGTGAGACCCTGTACCAAAAAATATATATATGTATTTTTTAAATTCTAATAGCATTTTAGATAAGAAATTACTCTCAAATGTTAACTAGCTGAGTATTATTTTATTCTTAAAAAAAAAAAAAAGCTTTTTTTTTTAAAAAAAAAAACACCCTATTTTGCAAAACTACCCAAGTTTTTGTTGGAGGACCTGAAACCTCAGAACCCATGCCCTTCTTTATCATGGCTATCTACCTTTCAGGTCTGTATCAGTCCAGGCCCATATGAGTTAGACAGTTAAGTGCTGAGAAATTCAGGGCATGTATCTTGGATAAAAAAAAAAAAAACTGCCTGAACTATCTATCTATCTATCTATCTATCTATCTATCTATCTATCTATCTATCTGGTACAGAGTCTAACTCCGCAGCTTGGACTCACAGTGATCCTGTCTCAGCCTCCCCAGCACTCAGATTGTAGGCATACCGCCATGTCCAGTTTTGGGGACAGCGCAGCATATGGTATTAAGGATCAAATGTGGGTCCTTGCAGTTGCCAGGCAGCCAGACCACCAAGCTATCTCCCCAGCCCTATATTCCAAAATATTTTAAAATAACCCCACTGCTAGGCAAGGTGGCACACACCTGTAACCATAGGACTTGGGAGGCTGAGGTGAAAAGATCACCACAAGTCCAAGGCAAGCAGGCTATACAATGAGTTCAAGGCCAGCCAAACTACATAGAAAGTTCCATGGAAAGGGCATTTCAATGACAACTTAATTGTAATGACCTTAGTTTTAATGGGCAAGCATTGCTTTACACACTGATAAGCAAGTGTCCTAATTTCATTATAGAGATGTCCTTAACCCAGAAAAAAACTTACTTACTATTAGCTTGCAATAATTCCTTGGGCACACTGCAAGCAGAGCCTTCTAACATGGCATTTACACTCTCATGCCGTTCAGGAGACATGGGCTCTTGTTTAACCTGAATGGATGAGTCTGGAGCAAGGATATTGCCATGGGCTTGGAATGTAGCAGATGTGGTTACTTGGAGAGGGGCTACAGTAGGTGATGGGCACACATGGGAAGGAGATGGCTCCAGAAAACCTGGGAAAAGGGGAGCAGGCAGCAGTGTGGATTCAGCAGATGTCTGAGATCTGTTGTTCCTCTGTTCTTGGGTGAGGTTACACGCAGCCTGGTCTGGGTGCTCAGAAGGTTCATATGTTTCTAGAATGAGAAACACACACAAATGCAAAAATGCTACCTGTCAAATCACTATTTTCTAAGCCAATCTGTATTCTAAAGACTAGATAAGAATTTTAAATTAAAAAAAAATTTAAATTAATAAATACATTAGTGTATACCTTCATAATTCTTCAAGACAGAATAATTACCAAGGGTACAGTCAGAACTGGCATCAACATGTCAATTTTTAAAATTTTAAGTAACTGACACAAAGTTACCATTAGTTACAAGAGCCAAGATTTGAACAGAGGCCTTTGGATTCCTAACCAACACTACTACTATCTCTGCTGATAAATAGAGCAACAGATGTATAGTTTTGGGTTGTGTAGTCTACAGAATAGACATGAGATAAATTATATGATCCCTTCATAACTATTTTTTTCTTCTCCTCTATAGAAAACCAAACTTACTAAGTTTGGGCGTAGGGTATAAGTTCATCAGACACACTCTGAATACCTTGCAATCCTTGCAGAATCTGTATCCTATGGGTCCTTAGTGCACTCATCTCCATAGTTATCTAAACACAAAGTACATGGTTAAGCATACTCAAATCTTACTCTGAAATGATTTGTTGTCATTAGACCGTTCACATTCTCTTACCTGCTGCTTTAGCACGAGTAGCCTCTGAACTTCAATATACGCAGTCTGTAAGGCCGCCCGGGCCTGCAGAAGGTTGTTGTCCATGCACTGCAGGGATTTGCTTAGTTCTTCCTCTCTTAAGGAGATATTCAGCAGCTGGTCAACCTGAGATCGTTCTGCTGAAAGATTGTAAGACTCAGCTTAACACTAGGGATTTTCCCTATAACCACAGGACTGCTCAGAAGACAGAAGTCCATCAATGACTTAGGATTAGCCTTATTTTCTCAATAAGTCAATGGAAACTCAACAAATTCCATAAAACATGTAGTCAAAACTGATGACATCAGCTGAGGCAGAAGGATTTTGAGTTAGAGGCCAGCCTAGGCTATATAGCAAGACACTGTCTCAAAAGTAAATAAAAAGACTGATGACACCAAAGCTAGAAACCAAAGATGGAAGATGAAGGAGCACTACCTGGTCCAACCCACATCCCCACCTTTACCTCTCCCAAGGGTACCTCTCAGTCTAGGCACATCAACTCTACAGTTTCATCTCCAACGCTTCCATTATCTACCATCTACTTCACTCAGGACTTTTTGCTCAGATGGATCCCTTCTAGTCTACCAACTATTTCTTTTCATTTGTTTGTTTTACCTTGCACTTGCCAGGCAGACACTCACGCCGCTGAGGTATCTCCCTAGCTTCAACTAACTATAAGTAATTTTCTTTTTTAAATATAAGCCCTTTTTATTATTTATGTACTTATATATTTATTTGGTGGAACCGGGTATTCAACTCAGGCCCTTGCACTTGCCAGGCAAATATTTATTCTACTGAGCCATCTCCCCATCCCCCTACAAGTAATTTTCTTTAGTCAGATTACTTGTTTTTTGTTACTAGTATTTTTTAGTTCCTTACATATTCTGGACATGAAACATTTGTCACATATATAATGCAGATGTTTTCCCCAGGCATTAGATTGTCTTTTTCTCTACTGAACATGTCTTTGATATGTAGAGGCTTTTTAGTTTGTTATTTATTTATTTATTTTTTTTGTGGAACTGGGGATCGAACTCAGGCCCTTGTGCTTGCCAGGGAAGCACTTATTCCACTGAGCTATCTCCCTGGCCCCCTTATTTTTTATTTTTGGCAGAACCAGGAATTGAACTCAGGTCCTTGCTCTTGGCTTTGAAGTGTTTGTTCCACTAAGCCATCTCTCCAGCCCCAAGGTTTTTTAAGCTTGATGTAGGCCCATTTATCAGTTTTGCTTGGGGTTGTTTTGAGATAGGGTCTATGTAGTTTAGAATGGCCTTGAACTCAATATGTAACCCAAGCTGGGCTCAACCTTGATTCTCCCAAGTGCACTACCATGCCCAGCTTACTTTCAGGGTTTTATTTTTTTTAAATCTTTGCCTATTCCAGTGTTTTGATGCACTTCCTCTATATTTTCTTCTGGTACCTTTACAGGTAAGATAATCTGCTTTATTGGAAAAGGTTTCCTAAAGAAAATACAACTTGTAAAGCACCTGCAAGCAAGTGAAGGGGCCAGGGGTTAGATCCTTGGGGTGCGCTGAGATGGCAATTCAGACTGGGCACAGTGGTACACACCTGTAATCCCAGCTCTTGGGAGGCTGTAAACAGGTGGATCACTACAAGTCTGATCTAGTAGTGAGACCCTAAACACCCTGTAGACCCTTCCCTAAACAAACAAACAAAAATAAATAAAAACAACTTCGATATTGTGTCAGCAGAAACCCAGTCTATTTCTCCTACAACAGATGCTCATGACATCTGATGTATCAAGTAAGTGATCAGTGGATACCAGCTATGAGCCTTCCAAATCATCTGACATTATTTACCTAAAGGCTGCATCAGATCCCACAAATTTAGGACTCAGATCACAAGACTAAGCTCTTTCAGGGCAGCTGCAAACCCCAAATTGTTTTCTCTGTGCTTCTGATAGGTATAAATTAAGGTTCCCACAACTGCTCAAGTTCACTTAATCTGCTAGCATGGATGGCATACAAAAATATTTGTACTTATTAGTTTATTATAAAGGACACAGATGAAGAGATGCATAGCACGTGGTCTATGGAAAGTGATGTGGAGCCGGGCGTGGTGGCACAGGCCTGTAATCCCAGCACTCAGGAGGCTGAGGCAGGAGGATTGTTGTGAGTTCGAGACCAGCCTGAGCTACAAAGTGAGCTTAAGGCCAGCCTGAACTGCATAGTGAGACCCTGTCTCAAAAAGACAGAAAAAAAGAAAGTGATGTGGAAAGTCTATGCCCGCTTCAGATGTGCCATGCTTCGGAACCCCCAGGTGCTCAGCAATCTGAGGATCTCCAAACCGTGTCTTTTGGGGTTTTTATGGAGACTTCATTACACAGACATAAATGATTAACTTTCTGGGCACCAGTGATCAATTTAACCTTCAGCTCCTCCTCTGGAAGTTAGAGTAAGGCTGAGAGTCCTAACTCTTCAATCCCTTCCTTAGTCTTTCAGATAACAAACCTTATCTTAAAGCTATGAGGGTCAGTTCATCACAGGGCCGGGAGATAGCTCAGTGGAATAAGCGCTTCCCTGGTAAGCACAAGAGCCTGAGTTCAATCCCTGGTTCATCCAAAAAAAAAAAAAAAAGAAAAAAGACCATCACTTCAGAGCTTCTGATGATTTTAAAGTCTTATGTCAGTAAACAGAATAAAGACCATTTTTTCAATACCACAGAGTACTACTCACTTATAAAGAAGAATAATCTGAAGACTCTTATAGGTAAGTGAACTTGAGACCTTAGTCATAAATGAAATAAATCAGATTCACAGGTATAAACACTGTATTGTCTCCCTAGCATGAGAGGCTAAGAATAAGATCTAAAATGTACAATATACATTAGGAAATAGGAAGAAACTGCTCAAAATGAAAGAGAAGCTGGGATAGAGAAAAGGAAGGGAAATGCACAAAAACAAAATTAAAAAAAAAAAATATATATATATATATATATGTATACACACAAACACACACACACCAGATAGTTAAGATAATCAAGGGGCTGGCAAGATAGCTCAGCAGAGCAAGTGCCTGCCCAAGCAAGCACAGGGGCCAGATTTGATCCCCAGCACTGGCCCTACCCTTAGACGTACTGAGTAGGCCATGAAGACCAGGCACGGTGGTAACGCCTGTGATGCCAGCACCGGGGAGGCTGAAAACAGGAGTATCACTATGAGTCCAAGATGCAGAGTGAGACCCTGTACCAAACACATAAATACATTTTTTTTAAAAGATAATTATACTGGGGCCAAGGAGATGGCTCAGTAGAATAAGCACTTCCCTGTCAAGGGCAACCCCAGGTTCTGCCAAAAAATAAAAATAATGATAATTATACTATTAATTTTCTTATTCATTGAAAAGAAAAGTTTGTGTTAATATTATTTGGACTATTAAATGCCTGTGTCAGCCGGGCGTGGTGGCGCATGCCTGTGATCCCAGCACTCGGGAGGCTGAGGCAGGAGAATTGTTGTGAGTTGGAGACCAGCCTGAGCTACAAAGTGAGCTCGAGGCCAGCCTGAACTGCATAGTGAGACCCTGTCTCAAAAAGACAAATAAATAAATAAATAAATAAATAAATAAATAAATAAAAATAAATAAATGCCTGTGTCTTATAATCTGAGTAACTAATTTAAAGACAAAAATATACAACACATTAATCACTGTTACTCTCCTATATTACCTTGTTTCGAAATTTTGGGTTTCTCTTTCTCTTTAAAATAAAATTAAAAAAAAAAAAAAAAAATGGCCAAAAATATATTTCACAGTATCATGATATGCCACATTTCACTAACTTAAAATGCTCTACACATACAATATTAATCATTGCTACGTTTGTTGCTAACTCAATATACCCAGATCTCTTCCCTAAGCACCACAACCACATATTCAACGGTTACCTGCAATACCCCTAGTATCAAAGGTCCACTTGGTCAAAGGATCCAAAAGTAACTCACTCTTTTTTTTTTTTTTGTCTTTTTTGAGACAGGGTCTCACTATGCAGTTCAGGCTGGCTTTAAGCTCACTTTGTAGCTCAGGCTGGTCTCGAACTCACAACAATCCTCCTGCCTCAGCCTCCGGAGTGCTGGGATTACAAGCATGCGCCACCACGCCCGGCTTTAGTAACTCACTCTTGCCCTACCCTCAATCTGCTCCTCCATGAATGGTATCATCATGTACCTGGTTGCCTCAGCCAGAAACCAGAGTTCTCCTTGAACTCTCCCTCCCTTATCTACGACATCTACTCACTCAAGATTTTTTTTTTTCGGGAACCAGGGATTGAACTCAGGCCCTTGGCACTTGCCAGGGAAGCGCTTATTCTACTGAGCTATCTCCCCAGCCCTCACTAAAAATTTATCTACCTAATTCATTCACTTCTTTCAAGGAAATCGAGAGTCACTGAAAACCTATCAGTGGGGAAACAATAACATAATATCTCTCCTTAATTCATATTAGCAAAGCAACCAAGATGCCAAAAAACAAGAAGAGAAATGGCTATCAATAACCAAGAGAGACAATGTTTTTAATGTATCAACTGTTTCTTTTCATCCCAAGGAAGAGGTCCAATGAGACTTTCAGGGTTCCTACTAAGATATATAACTTTACCTTCCAGGTCATATGTCCCTGCTAGCTAGAGCTATTAATGAGTATAGGTCTCACTGTGCAATTCAAGCGAGTCTTGAACACACTTTGTAGCCCAAGCTGGTCTCCAACTTGCAATGATTCTCCTGTCTCAGCCTCACAAGTGTTGGAATTATAGGCATGCACCATGATACTCAGCTAGCAAGACAATATTGTCTAATAAATAATAAATGGATGATTGGTGTTTTGATAACCCAATGCTGTGCTGCATCAAGCAGTAAAAAGGGTGAATTGCTACAAGAACAATTTTCTGCCAGAATATCCTGCATCATACCTTTCTTTCCTTTAATTTTTCTTCTCTTATTTTTTCTCTCAAGACTTGGGAGTTCAGGAGAAGATCCATCCTGAGGAACAAAAAAAAAAAATTTATTAAGTATTAAAAGTCATTATCCAAGAGAGCAAAAAAAAAGAATTCTAAAATAGTCAAGCATTGTCCTTCACTATTGCTACCATCTCTCAACATAATAGGAGTCACATATACAACTCAAATATTAGTTAAAAGAAAGTATCTTTAAAAATACATACACACAGAATCTAAGATCAAATGCCCCCCAGAATCCTACAGGTAATAAAAGTCCATGGGACATAGATAAAGCATTCCATAGATGAGAGAACTGACAGTCATTAACATATACTGAATTAGGGCCAGCGAAGGTAGCTCGGTGGACTAAGCACCTGCTTTGGCAAGTGCGGGAACCAGGGTTTGATCCTCATCCCCCATGCCTGTACTCCCTGCCCCTGGGTGAGCTGAGCCACCAACTAAGTCTGGGCATACCTTTAATCCCAGGGCTGGGGAGGCTGAAAACAGGAGGATCACTACACCTGAGCTGCATAGTGAGACCATGTAACATATACATTAAAAATAAATAAATAATATATGTATGTGTATGCAGCACACGCGCGCACGCGCGCGCACACACACACACACACACACACGTATACTGATTTTATCTTGGTATAGTTTCTACCTTTTTTTTTTTCATTTCCAAACTTTTATTTTAGTCTTTATGATCATAATATTTCTAATTCTTTAAACATCTATTAATTATTACACTGTGGTTTGTTCAAAGACTTCTTGGAAATGTCCCACTCATACTTCAGGCCTAAAAAGCAAACCTCTAAACTACCAAAGTAACACTGAGCTTAATGTAAAAATAGTGCAGTTAAATAAAGTTCTTGGTAAATCAGGAAAAGTGACAATGTGCATAACCTACAAGAAAGTGAAATTCACTTTAAAAAGCACTGATTACCCAAAAGTATAAATGCTGGTCATTTCTGAATCTAACACTAGGAAGTGCTAACTCTTAGCCGAGCCGGGCGTGGTGGCGCATGCTTGTAATCCCAGCACTCGGGAGGCTGAGGCAGGAGGATTGTTGTGAGTTCAACACCAGCCTGAGCTACAAAGTGAGCTTAAGGCCAGCCTGAACTGCATAGTGAGACCCTGCCTCAAAAAGACAAAAAAAAAAGCTCTTAGCCGAGGTTAGAAACGTGCTTTTCCTTCCGAGGCACTCCTTTACTCTTATGAAAACGGGAGGGACAGAGCAGTGAGACTTAACTGGAGCAGTGGGAGTTGGCTCACAATTATTCTCTCATTTCTGACTCTGTCCTTGAATTTCTGATTACCAAGAAAGGAAATCTCCTTAGGTCAAATACTATAATCTAGACAATAAACCTGAATACAAATGAATGTTATAAGGGGCTTAGCTCTATGTCAGTTAGCAGAAGAGTACAGCAATACTTGCATTGTCTTCCATTACATGTTCACATACAAGCTAAAAACAAAGAACTAAGCACCTTCTTAGGCCAAGTTTAAGGACTGGGATTCAATCCTTGGCACCAGCCCCAGGAGCACTGAGATGGCCACTGAGACCAGGTGGGTGGTGCATACCTGTAATCCCAGCACGGGAGGCTGAAAACAGTAGATCATTGAGTCCAAGCTGCATAGGAAAACTCTATACCAAATACATGAAAAAAAAAAAAAAACTAAACTAGATGTACTATAAAACAAAGACTAATTTCAAATTCAAATCTATGTTCTTTTTGGCAAGAGCCAAACATATGTCTAGAAAATTTGAGTTTTTTTAAAGTAAACCCTAAAGACTCCTGATCTTAACAAATGCATGCCACAAACTAATGCTGTAGATGTGAATCAAGATACATCTCTAAGTGATAGCCCCAAGCCATGTGACTGGGACTATATGTGTTCACTGCATCCGAGATGTAAGGATTCTATCCAACATTAAATGAGTATTCACAATTTAATCTGCGGAGAAAACTATTTATAAAATGCTTAAAATCCTGAGAAAAAGCAAAAACCATTTATTTTAGAAATAAATTTCCTTTTGTGAAAGGTTTTTGAGTTTTTCAAGGCCTTAAAAAAAAATTATTCATTATCTCCAGATAATAAATTGTTCAAGCCGGGCGTGGTGGCGCAGGCCTGTAATCCCAGCACTCGGGAGGCGGAGGCAGGAGGATTGTTGTGAGTTCGAGACCAGCCTGAGCTACAGTGAGCTTAAGGCCAGCCTGAACTGCATAGTGAGACCCTGTCTCAAAAAGACAAAAAAATAAAAAAAATAAAAAAAAATAAATTGTTCAAAATATAATCTCAAGCTTCAAGTGTATTTCAAATCATCTAATATTAGGGCCGGCCAGATAGCTCAACAGACTAAAGTACCTACTTAGCAGAGCACATGGATTGGGGTTGAATCCTGGGCACCACAAGCCGTGCCAGCCCCACCCCGGGGATCACACCGAGACAGAGATTAAGACTGAGCATGGTTGCATGCACCTGTAATCCCGGAGTTTGTGAGACTGAAAACAGGAGGATAACTAGGAGCCCAACATACATAGTGAGACTTTATACTAAATACATTTTAAAAAATGCAAAAAGGGGCCGGAGAGATGGCTTAGTGGAATAAGCACTTCCCTAGCAAGCACAAGGGCCTGAGTTCAATGCCCAGTTCCACCAAAAGAAATAAATACATTAGAAAAAAAAAAGACCAAAAAAATCATCTAATATTCTCTGTATTTAGCTTTTTGTTTTTAGACAGGGTCTCATTATGTAGCCCATGCTGGTTTCAAACTCACACTGATCCTCCTAGGTCCCCAGTGCTGGGATTACAGGCATGCACCATCATGCCTGGCCACATAGTGTCCAGTTGAAAGGAACAGAGCTGATATTGAAATAGATCTAAAACCTACTACACTGTTTATGTTCTCATTTTATTATTTAATTTATTTATTTTTTTTTTTGCTGTTTTCCAAGACGGGATTGGAAATTAGGAAACTGGGCTCTTTGCACTTAGCTACATTCCCAACTTTCTTTATTTTGAGACAGGGTCTTGTTAAATTGCCTAAGCTTGGCTCTTATTTCAGCCTCCCAGAATGCTGGGATAACAGGAATAACCACTACATCCACCTACTGCTTTATTTTAAGAGGTTCATTTTTTTTTTTCCCCACAGAGTCAGATTCCAGCCTGTATTACTCAGAAACATTTTTTAGAAAGAAATCTTGAAGTTAAACAACTAGTGTGATAGGAACACCAGAAAAGTAAAGCTGGTATCAGCAAAGAAGTTTTTTTAGGGCCAGGCTGGGCAACTAAAGGACAAAAGAATTATAAAAACCATCAAGGGGTTGGGAATATAGCTCAGTGGCATAAGCACCTGCCTGGCAAGTGCAAGGTCCTGAGTTTGATCCCCAGTACTGGGTGGGGGAGGCATACATGGGGTTATGGTTCTCTCTACTCTGGAAAAGAGTTGTGAAGCTCTTTTATCCTACTGATTCCTTTCCCTGAGTAGTTCTGCTAAATTAGATGTAATATGAGTACCAGGAAAATATGAAATCATGTCTAAAACATGAAGTCAAGGGGCTGGGGAGATGGCTCAGTGGAATAAGCACTTCCCTGGCAAGAGCAAGGGCCTGAGTTCAATCCCTGATTCAAAAAAAAAAAAAAACACCAAAACTGTAAAACATGAAGTCATACCTATCAAACAATAGACAGACAGATAGGCAAACAAGTATGGCCAGGCATGTTAATACACACCTATAATCCCAGCTACTTGGGAGGCTAAAATGGAGAATTATAAATTCAAGCTCTACATGGACAATTTAGCAAGCCCCTGTCTCAAAATAAAGGGCTGGGTGAGGCAGGGGATATAGTTTATTGGCACAGTGCGATCCTGGCAAGCAGGAGGCCTTGAATTTGATTGTACCGAAAAAGAAAAACAAAGAGTGCTAAGAATGTAAGTTAGTGGTTAGTGCTCCTTGGATTCAGTCTCCAAGGTCACAAAAAATGAAACAAAATAAAGCTGGGAGTGGCTGTTGCATACCTTGTTTTTTTATGTGTGTGTCTTTTTGAGACAGGGTCTCACTATGCAGTTCAGGCTGGCCTTAAGCTCACTTTGTAGCTCAGGCTGGTCTGAAACTCACAACAATCCTCCTGCCTCAGCCTCCGAGTGCTGGGATCACAGGCATGTGCCACCATGCCTGGCAGTTGCATGCCTTCTAATCCCAGATCCTGGTACTTGGGAGACTAAGGCAAGAAGATTGCCAAGTTTAAGGCCAGACTGGGCAATTTAGGAGAATCCTGTCTCCAAATAAAACAAAAATGGCTAGGGGTTGTAGCTCAGAGGCACAGTGCTTTCCTAGATGCACTAGGCCCTGATTCAATCCCCAGTACTGTTAAAAAAAAAAAAAAAAAAAAGACTTAAAACCTTTCTATCCTATATATGCACTTTAAAATTTTAAATCTCACAATCCTGAATGCAGCAATCATGTAAACCGTACAAATCCAACAGCAGAATGCCTCTCCTGAGAAGCAGCAGAGAATGCATCTATGAAAACAGATTAAGTTACAGCTGAAGATATAGCTTATCCTCGGTCAAGTGATACAAACAATCATTGGGTTGGAGACTAGTTTTAGACATGACTTCATATTTTCCTGGTACTGTACATTCATATTACATTACATCTAATTTAGTAGAACTACTCAGGGAAAGAAATCAGTAGGATAAAAGAGCCTCACAACTCTATCCCAGAGTACAGGGAACCATAACCCCACATAGTCAAAAAAAAAAAAAAAAATTAAACTGTTTAGCCTCTCTTATAAAGAAGACACCACATAAGATGTTCTATAAAGCAGAAACAGGAAAATCATACTCACTCCAGTGGCTCTTCGCTTCTTTCTAATACTCTGGCCATCATTTTGCTCAGCACCAGAAGTACAGCTACTATCTGTAGCAGCATCTGCTAAGCTGGAGATTGCAAGGACTGAGGACACATTTGACGACAGACAGCTTCCTTCTCCAGCGCGCTCCTGAGCACTGTGGGTCTTGGACGGCAATGAAGAGCACTCTTGATTACTCATATCTTTTGGTGAATGCATTAAAGGTGTCATAAGGTCAGATGGCAACTGTGTACTATGTCGCCTTCGAATAGCAAAGTTTTCGGCCCTTTCGCATGCTCTTAGGGAGACAGCCACAGGTGTTGCTTCTTGTTTAAGGCACAGTGTTGCTGCTTTCTGACGCTGCGCAACATTCAGCGAGTTGCCAGGCGAAATAATCTGCTGGGGCTCATTTTCTTTGCAAGTACCTTCTTCACTGAAGAAGCTATACACAGGAGCCCTGTCTGTGATCACACTGCTCTCAGAAAGGCTTCGCTTTCTGGCCAACCCAGGTGATGAGGAAATAGAAACAGCTTCCCACTGGAACCCTTCAAGACTAGACAAATCAGGTTCCCCATC
>PVKA01034411.1:0-15540 GCA_004027165.1 Ctenomys sociabilis
TGTTGCCATTGTGTATATGTACCTTTCTTACCTAGCCGGGCTCTGAAAGCCCATATTTTCCAACTTTTCCTCTGGAATCTATGACCTTCATGCCTAGTCATTTGTAATTTTGATGAATGAAATAATGCCATTTTTATTTGATTGCTAAACAGGTTGAGAAATCATGTTTTTACCAACTTCTCATATCAAGACACATTATATAACAAAGATCATAAAGCCACATTATGATACCTAGGTAGAATCACTGTCTTATCTAATTCTCATAGTTATCAATGGTTTGTTTGTTTGTTTGTTTGTTTTTGACAGGGTTTCCCTGTGTAGTTCAGGCTGGCCTCAAACTCATGACTGTCCTTCTGCCTCAGTCTTCCAAGTGCTGGGTTTTGCACCACCAGACCCAGCAAGTGTCCTATATTTTTAATTTGTTAAAAGAAACATCTTAGGAAACTATTACAGAAACCTAAACTACCTAAACTATTTTTGAACATGGTATTATTTCATCACAGTATAATATTTATCTTCTGAATTGTTCTTAGACTAGCATTAGTATTATAATACCGATCTTCAGTGAGTAAACACTGAATGGATAACTCATCAGTTAAACCACAATAGTAGTTGTTCCAGCTTCATTTTTATGATAGCTGTATTTATTTCTGTATTTTCATTTCATTCACAAAAGAATCAGAATGTTAGTGGTGCCAGTATTTGTCAGAAGGATACAAGGAATATTAGTGTTAGAAAATTACTGTACACCAGGTTCACGTCCTCACCATGACTTTTGGAAGTGGATGTCTTCCAATGCACATAAAAAACAGCCTCCATAAAATTAAGTCAATGTCTCAGAAACATAAAGGATAAAAGGCTGAGATCTGGTAAGATCATACAGTCCATGTTCTCATCAAAATGATCCTAAGCCTGATCACGAAACTTTTCAGAGTGATTTTGCATGAGAGAGATTTATAATAGTGCTACAATAGTTCCTAAGTTAGTATTATTCTAGTATTAGTCTGTAGCATACCTTATTTTATTTCAGAAGAATTAGGAAGGAAATAAATATGTCCCAAATTTGGGTTGCTCAAAGCCTTGATCATCAGAATAATTTAGGAAAAACCTGGTGTTGTAGTCTTGGTTTATGAGGGAAAAGATTTAATAAGGACACATAATTTATAGAATCAAATGCAGAAGAAGAATACAGGAAATCTGTCCATGTACTAGAGACCCAAAAAATCCATCTGAAGACCTAGAGTCATGGCAATGTCTTCCACAAGTCCAACTGGAGTCCTAGAGCTCACAATGTCTCATGCAAATCAGTATCAAGGATCTGCACTAGGAAGGCCTAAGGGTCTGTGTCAGAAGCTAGAAAGTCTACACCAGTAGTGAAGAATCTGTGCCAGTAGGCTGAGGGATCTGCACTGGAGTCAGGAAGTGACACCCAAAGTAAGGATTAGAGCTCCCCCAACAGAACATAGGCATCCACAGTGACAGTAAGGACCTGAGATTCTTCGACAATAACAACCGAGTTCATATCATGATAACCAGTGTAACGAGCTTCTCCAAGGGAATCAACAGCACACCATCTTCCCCCCTAGTTCTCTTTTTTTATGCTGTTGGCAACAATCCTCAGGTGGGCCTTCCACAGCTAGCCCCACACTGATTCAGTTCAGCTGGGTGTTACAAGATGCCCATTAGTTAATCTACTACATCTGGTATTTTGTATGTTCTTACCTCATGTAACCTTTTAGATTTAACTGTTATTCCAACAAAAATAATGAAAAGCATTTTTGATGACTTGTTGGAAAATTAGCAATAAATGTTCTTTAGCCATTATAAAATCTGTGAGTTCACAATTACCCTTTGTGAAAGAAAGCAAAACAAAATTAAAACTCTTTAGTAACCTTCAGACTCAACTCTTAAGTTTAAAATTTAAAAAGAAGTGTGTTGGTGCGTGCCTTTAAATCCTAGCACCTGGAAAACAGGCAGGAGAACTGTCGTGAAATCAGTGCCTGCCTGAGCTACATAGTGCATTCAAGGCCAGCCTAAATTACAAAGCAAAGTAGTTACTCAGAGTACAAGATAACATGCATAAAAATTTCTCCAACTGATACAAATGTAAACCTTCCTTTTCTATGAAATAAGAGATGCTAGTAGTATATAGCTGATTTTCTTTTTTCTTTTTTTTCCCTCTTTTCCCTTCCATTCTTCTTTCCCCCATCCTAAATGCTTTTCTCCTTTTTAAAAATTTTTTTCCATTTCACAATCTCTGTTGTACATTTTGGGTCTTATTTTACTCTTCTAGCTTCTCACACCAGAGACAATATCATATTTATGTATGTAAGTCTAACTTATTTCACTAATGATTATGGTATCAAGTTGCATCCATTTACATATAAAAGTTGTAAGTTTATCCTTTATGGCTGAGCAGTACTCCATTATATAAAAATACATCTTTTTTTATCCATTCCTTGGTTGATGGGCATTTGGGTTATTTCCAGGATCTAGCTATTACAAATTGTGCTTCTATAAACATGGGAGCACATATATTGCTGGGATATGATGTTTTGAATTCTTAGGGGAAAATACCCAGTAGAGGAATAATTGGGTCAAATGAAACCTCTAATCCTAGCTTTTTGAGGAGTCTCCATACTGATTCCTATAGTGGTTGTAGCATGCTACACTCCCAACAATGGAGAAGGGTTCATTTCTCCCTACAGCCCTGCCAGCAAAATTTTGATATTGGTTGATTTCTTTTTTTTTTTTTTTTTTTTTTTTGGCAGAACCAGGGATTGAGCTCAGGCCCTTGTTCTTGCCAGGGAAGCACTTATTCTATTGAGCCATCTCCCTGGCCCACTGGTTGATTTCTTGATGATAGCCATTTTTTTCTCAGATGCCCATTTTGGGATTGTGTATTTGAATTTGGAAAGTCTTGAGTTTTTTTTTTTTTTAATTCTTTGTATGTTTTAGGTAAAAGTCCTTTGTCTGAGGGACAGTTGGCTAAAGTTTTTTCCCACTCTAAGGATTGTCTCTGTTGATGTGCAGAAAGCTTTTTAATGAGATGAGGTTCCAGTTATTAATTCTTTGATATATGTCCTGTACAGTTTAGGTTTTCTTCATGAACTCTCTGCCTAAACATATGTCCTCAAGATTTCTACCTATTTTCTCTTCCAATACATTGAGTGTTTCTAGTTTAATATTTAGATCTTTGATCCATTTTTATTTTAGTCTGGTTCATGGTGATAGACATAAGTCTAGTTTTAGTCTTTATCATGTAGAGAGCCAGTTTTTCTAATTTTTAATTTAAAAGGCTTTCTTTCTTCTGGTGAACATGTTTGTCCCCTTTATCAAAAGATAAAGTGGCTGAGCATGTTTGTAATTGTGCCTGCATCTACTAATCTGTTCTATTAATGAAGTCTGCTTTTCTTTTTTAATGTATTTGGTTTGGGGTCCACAGGGTCTCACTATGTAGATCGGACTCATAGTGAGTCTCCAGTTTTCAGCCTCCCAAGCACTGGGATTACAGGTGCTTGCCACCACACCCAGTCTCATTTGCCATCCCAGCACACCCTGGGAGCACGACCAGCACAGCATGCCACAGATCAAACCCTGGCCACTGTTCTGCCTAAACAGGCACTTTAGTCTGCTGAGCTATCTGGCCAGCCCTTAATCAAGTCTTCTTTTTTGCTAGTAAAAATGTAGTCTTGGGCTGGCAAGATAGCTCAGCGGTCTAGAGCGCCTCTCAGCGACCGCTGTTCGAGCCCCAGCACCACATGCCATGCCAGCCCCTCCCCGCAGGGCCAGCTGAGCTCACCCCCCACCCCTGCAAAAAAAGAATCCATGATGTATAGCAAGACACTGTAATAAATAAAGGAATTCAAAAAAAAAAAAAATGTAGTCTTGATCATTGTTAAATTTGGATGGTGAGTATGTGAATGCTTATTTAAGTGTTCTCCTACCTGTTTTTATTATAAAATATTTATAAGGTCTTAGTGGTGTTTGGCGGTAACAAAATTGAAAAGAAAGTTATTTAATTTCTCTGTCTTTTTTTACAACATTATGTTTAATAAGCTTACAAATTTTGATCCTCATACTTACAAGAATTAATCTATAGTGTTACAAAATTATGTACCTTTGGCAGATCTTTCCCTGGATCACTCTGACCTAGTTGCAGAATTATTGAAGGAGCTGTCAAACCATAATGAACGTGTGGAAGAAAGAAAAATTGCTCTTTATGAACTCATGAAACTAACACAGGAAGAATCATTCAGTGTTTGGGATGAGCACTTCAAAACAATTCTGCTTTTATTGCTTGAAACCCTGGGAGATAAAGAGGTAAATGGCAAACTATGTAAAAAATAATCTGTCTTGTGTGTTTCTTTTAGATCACCTATTAATCAGGTACCACACATATGCAGAATTTGGAAAGTCTTTATTGCTGCTACATTCTCTGCATGAATTTTTACTATAAAGTACTGTTTCTTCTAAATCAATTAATAATTTTGAGCAGTTGACATAGTAAAAACTGAGAAGGTTACAGGCTGAATTCTCATGGAAAAAGTACAGGTTACTTTTTATATATTTAAAATAGATATATTTTACTCAAAAGTAAAATTTGGGGGGGGGGCAGGGAGGTAGCTTAGTAGAATAAGTGCCTACCTGGCAAGCGCAGGATCCTGAGTTCAGGGAAGCATTTATTCCACTGAGCCATTTCCCTAGCCCCAGGATCCTGAGTTCAATCCCCGGTTCCACAAAAAAAATAAATAAAATTTCTTTCATAGTCAGAATATAGCTATTTCTTAGCTTTTGTTTTGTTGTTGTTTTGTAGTATGGAACTCAGGCATTGAACTCAGGACCTTTTGCTTGCCAGGCAGGCACACTACTGAGCTGTTGCCCCAGCTACTGAACTATCCCCTTGGCTGATTTCTTAGAAATTTAGAAAGTACAATTTGAGTTTTCAACTTGAGATGTCAAAATTATATTGTGTGCTGCATACTTTATGTAGTTGTCTAGTTTCCCTCATTCTAATATTAAGATGTTTAAGTTACAGAAATTGAAATGTTAACATTGTTTACAACCCAAAATACTAAAAACACTTATGTTTCTCCCTAGCCTACAATCAGGGCTTTGGCATTAAAGGTTTTAAGAGAAATCCTAAGGCATCAGCCAGCTAGATTTAAAAACTATGCAGAACTTACAGTCATGAAAACATTGGAAGCACATAAAGATCCTCACAAGGAGGTAAGTGACCTGACAGTTGACTTGCTGCTTTATTCTCATGTTGTTGTATGAATCATGTAAGCATGGCACTGAAAGTACTCTTACCACTCATTTCCTTTATAAATACTTAACTTGGCCAGAGAGATGGCTCAGTGGAATAAGTGCTTCCCTGGCAAGTGCAAGGGCCTGAGTTCAATACCTGGTTCTGCAAAAAAATTAATAAATAAATACTTACCTTGCTGGGTATAGTAGCACACACCTTTAATCCCAGCACTTGGGAGATTGAGGCAGGAGGGTCATCAAGAGTTCAAGGCCAATCTGAACTGTATAGTTTCTACTAAAGAGTTTATCAAGTATTCTTACAACTCAGCAATGAAAAAAACATTTTAAGTGGCCAAGCAATCTGAATAGACATTTTTTTTCAAGGATATACAAGTTGCAATAAACACATGAAAAGATACTCAAAGTCCTTAGTTATTAAGAAAATGCAACTAAAACAACAATGTAGTTGCATCTTATTAACCACTAGGAAGACAGAAAATAAGTGTAGGATGGTATACTTTTTTTAGCAATGTATGAAGGATTTATTTTAATTCCTGATTGCTCACTTAAAAGACACCATCATTCATGTAATACATAGTCCCACTACTTTTCAGTAAGGGGCCAGGCTTCAGGTTGACCAACTTTCTGTCCCCCATTTCAGGGGCTGAACCCAAGGCCTAGTGCAGGCTGAGCAAGCACTCTACCAACCAGCTGCATCTCCAGCCCATTGGGCCCCTTTTCAGCCATTCCTTCCCCACCTTTTCTTTATAAATATGCTGTACATCCTATGTGCTGCTATGTCCAGGTACAGTATCTGTAGTTAATGCTACCTGCCAAGAGCACCAAGATCAGCCCTGTGAGCCTGAGGTGCCATAGAAGTAGCTTAAATTGGCATTAGACACGTGTAACATTGGGAGATGTCCTCCATCTTCACTTCCTACTACTTTCCAGGTGAGCACAGTACCTGGGAGGACTGCCAGAACTCATATGATCTCTAGACTAAGGCTGGGCTCTAGCCTTCCCCTACACCCCAACATTTAAAGAGTCAGAGGAGTTCTTATACAAGTAACAACATCATCTTTAACATTTGTAATGTCTATTCTCCCTATTTCCATATCATTGTGTCACTCAACATAAAACTCCAATGTTCTGTGCAACTCCCGATGAAAAATACATAAGACCATCTTTTTTTATGTTATTATTGATTTTCTTTGCCATGGGATCTTAACCTATCTCTCATTTATAGGATAGCCTACTTTTTTTTAGAAGATTTGACTAAATCTTCTAAGGGTGAATCATAACTTTTAAATCTGTCTGAGGTTGGGGAGACAGCTCAGCAGTCTAAGCACCTGCCTGGCAAGTGCAAGGTTCCCAAGTTCAATCCCCAGTACTAAAAGGGGGGAGGGGATAAATACAAAGAAAGGTAAATTTATCTGGATTTTTTGTTTTTAAATACATCAGTAGTAACACACTAAATGTTTAAAAAAACAATAGTAGTTCAATTAAACACTTTCTGACCCTGTAATAAGGCTTATAGCATTCCTATTTTCTTAAGTGTAGTAGTTGAAGTGATCCTTGGATCTTGTTTCTAGGGTATTCTACTGTATTATTAAGCACTTTTCACTAGTTGAAACTATAAGTCAGACACTTACAGCATCAAAGCTTTTTTGATTTTTATATGACTTTAAATGTACCTTTGGGGATAGTTTTTTTGTTGTTGTTTGATTTTCTGGGGATTTGGGGGAAGGGTTGTTTGTTCTTTGCTTTGGTTTGTTTTTTTTGAGACAGGGTTTCACCATGTAGTGCTGGCTGGCTTTGAACTCACTTATGTAGCCAGGCTGGCCTCAAACTCATGGCATTCCTCCTGGGTGAGCCTCCGAATGGTGTGGGGTTACAGGTGTGTACCACCCTAAAGCTATCTTTAGAGATCATAGCTTATAATAAAAAAAGTAGCCGTTGGTATAAAAAAATACCAGTTTTTTTACCTTACTCAAACTCAATGCAAAGGAAAGAAAATCACTGAAAAAAAGGGAGATAGGGGTGATTTTATTTCATATTCACACAAGCACTTCTGGAGTTGAGGGGATTAATATGTAAAGGACCTCACTGTAGCTAATGCAGGAGATTTCATTCATGTTTCAGTCTGGATAAATACAGTCCACACCCCAGCAAACCTAGACCATGGTTTGATTTAAAAATTACTTTAGCCTGACATGATGATACAAACATGTAGTCCCAACTACAAGAGGCTGAGGCAGGATGATCACTTGAGCCCACAAGTTCCAGACCAACCTGAACAACAGGACCTTATCTTACAAACAATACAAAATAAAAACTACTTTAGCTAACAATAAAAATAAATAAAGTAAAATAAAGAATGTAGCTTTAAAATTTACTGGTGTTTGTTTATTTTACTCTTCTTATATTTATTACGGTATTTTTAAGGCAAATATTTAAAAAATTGTGTGTGTGTGTGTGTGTGTGTGTATGTTTTTGATTCAGAGTCTTGCTGTGCAGTTCAGGCTGGTCTTGAGCTCACTTTGTAGCGCAAGCTAATCTCGAACTTGCAATGATCTTCCTGCCTCAGCCTCCTGAGTACTAGGATTGTAGGTATATGCCACACCTAATGCCAAATTTATCATTTTTAGAGCCATGGAGTTTATACTTCCAGAATATAAAGTAGGACTTTTTAAGTTACTTCCTGGCTTAATTTCCTGTTTGCTGTAGGTGGTAAGATCGGCCGAGGAAGCTGCATCAGTGTTGGCCACCTCGATTAGTCCAGAACAGTGCATCAAAGTGCTTTGTCCTATCATCCAAACTGCAGATTACCCAATTAATCTGGCCGCAATCAAAATGCAAACAAAAGTGATAGAGAGAGTGTCCAAGGACACACTTAACCTGCTCTTGCCAGAGATTATGCCGGGCCTAATACAGGTAAGAAGTGAAGGTTGAACAAATAAGCTATGATACATTTGCTATGTTATTTTAGGTACTATGCAAGCAACACTAGTGACATGTGCCTTCTTGTCCTTTATGACAAACAAGGCATAGGTGTAGTTAGGTGGGTATGGATATAGTAAAATGTACATAGCATAAAATTAAGCATTTAACAGTTTTTAAGTACACAGTTTGCAGTGTACTTACAATTTTGCATAAACATCACTACTATCCAAGTCCAGAACTTTTTCATTATCCCAAGCCCGAACTCTATTACATATTAAGCACTATCTCCCCCACATTTCTCCTTCCCTTTCAGCCACTAATAGCCTCTATTCTGCTTTCTGTCTCTTAAGATTTGCCTATTGTCATGTTCACTTTGGCAGCACATATACTAAAATTCTAAAATGTGCCTGTTGCAGATCTCTCATATGTGTGAAATCATAAAAATTGATCATTTCATGGCTACCTTATTTCATTAACAATATTTTCAGGGTTCATCCACATTATAACATGTACAAGTTTCATTAATTTCTTTCTTATGGCTGTATAATAGGCAAGTTATATATATATATATAATTTGTTTATTCATGTATCTCAATATTTGGCTTAGTTCTTGTTTCTTTATTAACATAAATAATTAGGGAACCTCTTTATAATACAGTATTTTCTTATCTACATTTCCACTTTATCTCAAAAGTGGTTATACAAAGCCAGGGAGATGGCTCAGTGGAATAAACGCTTCCCTGGCAAGCGCAAGGGCCTGAGTTCAATCCCCGGTTCTGCAAAAAGAAAAAAAAAATGGTTA
The DNA here is from genome assembly GCA_004027165.1 of Ctenomys sociabilis. NCBI lineage: Eukaryota > Metazoa > Chordata > Mammalia > Rodentia > Ctenomyidae > Ctenomys > Ctenomys sociabilis. The sequence continues at coordinate 8,996 of PVKA01034411.1, forward strand.
TACAAAGTTAGTCACATAGTATGTTTTCATCTGTACATACAAAACATTAAATATGAACATTTTCCATCCAGTGAATAATACTCTGCAGAGTAATTTTAATGACTACATATATTGGATAGCCGGGCGTGGTGGCGCATGCCTGTAATCCCAGCATTTGGGAGGCTGAGGCAGGAGGATTGTGAGTTCGAGACCAGCCTGAGCTACAAAGTGGGCTTAAGGCCAGCCTGAACTGCATAGTGAGACCCTGTCTTAAACACACACACACACACACACACACACACATACACACACACACATATTGGATATATTGACCTTTCCTAAAGGGAATTAATCACTCATGTCTTTGTATAACTGTTACATTTTTTTCACTCTCTTCTAAATGTACTGCTCACTAAAGTATGAGGTCCTGAGACAGGAATCAAATATTTTTATCTATGTTTTCGTACTAAAAACAGAGTATATAGTATGTATGTATTGTGCATGTTCTAGATTCTGAATAAATGTTTGCTGGATGAAACACTGAGAATATGTATATACTAGCAAAGGCCTCTTGTAGCTTTAAGTCAATTGTAAATCTCTAATTTCCTCTGATTCTTAGCCTACATACTTATTGGGAACCTAGGAGAAAGGCAAATGAACACTAATGAATTTAAATCTTAGCATTATTTTTCCTACTATTAAAATTATGGCATATAGGTATAAGAGCCAGAAATTAGGAGAAGCAAAAGACAATAGTATGTCTAAAGAAAAAATTGCAGGTGAAAGCAGAAGGTGATCTGAATCTTCAGCTCTTTTTTTTTTTTTTTTAACCCTAACCTAAACCTAAACCCCTAACCCTAACCCTCAGCTCTTAGAAATATCTTGAAGTCCCTTTCTAGAAGAGTTACACATTTAGGAGGAAAAATCATCCTAGGATAGAGCCTAAACTGAGCATGGTAGCAGTACTACGCAGCTGGACTTTACTTTTTATACTAGAAGGTAACAAGATGAGTGATACTGTAGTGGTAGAGCTATATAGGGGACTTTGCTTCAAATATAGAATGCAAAAAATGCCCATTTTGTTTATATATGACTGATAGAAAATCGTTTGTGGTCTCCTGTTCAAAAAAGACTGATTTATAATGTATCTGTAATGAAGGTATACTGGAAAAATAGCACCACAAAGCAAATGAAACTTTAAGGTCACATTTAAGAAAACCATATTTTAAAATGTAAGAAACAATAAAGGCTCTTGAAATCATAAATAATTTTTAAAAGTTCATAGAAGGAGTAATTAAGCCAGGTGAGAGGATGTACGCCTATAATCCCAGCACTCAGGAGGCCAAAGCAGGAGGATCAATGAGAGTTTGAGGCCAGCCTGGGCTACAGAGTGAGCCTGTCTCAAAAAGAAAACAAAAGGAACAATTAGACAAGAGATTTGAAAATAGCAGATAGAGCTAGGAATATAGCTCAGCAGCAGAAGAGCCTCCCTGGCAAGCACAAGATCCTGAGTTCCATTCTTACTCCCTCCTAGCTATATGATTCCATAACTCCTATCAGTGTGTATCTCATTTGGCACTGGATATTATTTATCTGACTTGTTCTTGTCACACAGCTGGCATTTAAACATTTGACCATTGAGTGCAACATTCTTTGAAGTGGTATTGTAACAGGAAAAAATGTACCAGGAGAGAAGTTGTTGGGGACATAGGCTTACAACTAACATTAGGGCTGAGCTCTCTCTTAGCCATAGAGCACTTCCCTATGATGAATGAGGCCCTGGGGCCCTAACTCCTTACCAGGAGATTGCCAGCACCTCAAAACAAATTAACTCATAAGGGCTGGGGATATAGCTGAGCTGCACAAACACCTGCCTGGTATGCACAAGGTCCTGAGTTCAGTTCCCAGTATAAAAACAAACTTAAAAGGCTATGAAATAGTTAAATTAGGATATATGCTAAGTGGATACCACATGTCAGTATTATAAAGACTGTAAAAAATGTCAGAATGGTGAAAAATACAATGAAAGTTTTCATGGAATGTTTATTATGAAGAATATATCATAACTGACTATATTGATATTTTATTTCTGCCTTTTTTAAAAGATAAAATTACCAGCATTTTAGTAAAGATAATTGTTTTCTCCCAAATAAAATGCACATATATATTCAGATATTGACTCAGAAATACCTTATGAGCTCAGTGTGACAGTGCACTTACTACTTGGTCCCATCTGCTTGGGAGACCCACGGTCAACCTGGGCAATTTAGCAAGACATTTCAAAGTAAGAATTTAAAATGATGTGGTTGAGCTCTTGCCTGGTGTGCACAAGGACCTGGTTCTTCTGTCTGTGTTAAAAAGGTAGTTTTCTCAGATCCCTGGAAGTACTAACAATGTGCTTTTCTCCCTAGGGTTATGATAACTCAGAGAGCAGTGTGCGGAAAGCTTGTGTCTTCTGCCTAGTAGCTGTTCATACTGTAATTGGTGATGAACTAAAACCACATCTCAGTCAACTCACTGGCAGTAAAGTAAGTAGTGCTGCATCATATTAAAGATGGTAACCATACAGCCAGGCACAGTGGTGCGCACCTGTAATCCCAGCTGTGTGGGAAGCTAGGGCAAGAGAATCTCAAATTCAAGGCCAGCCTGGCAACTTAGGAAAAGTTGCCTTGACTCTAAATAAAATAGAAAGGGCTGGTGATATAGCTCAGTGTTAGAGCATCCTGGGTTCTATTCTTAATCCTGAAGAGGAAAACAGAGGAAGAAAATAGAGGAAGGGAAGAGAGACAGACAGACAGACACAGAGAAACAGCATGATGCGTATTAAAGGATAAATTTGTTTTTCAGCTTTTAATGGGTAAGGCTGTGAGCCTTTAAGCATCTACTTACTCCTTATTCCTCCTAATGCCCTTATTTCCCTATTTCTACTAACATCTGTTACTCAGGTAGTTCGCAGTTTGGTAGAGTGGTTGACAGAAAAATACCAATAGCTTCTGGTTACCTGTCCCAAATGACTTCTCTCCCACTCCCACACCCAAATATTTATTTCCATGGACTAGTTCATTAAGAGTAGATTGTTGTAGTTACATATTTGTGAATTACTTTATATCTCCTGAAGTGTGGTATACTTGATTTTTTTTGTTTTTATGAACTGTAATAAATATTTTTTCTCCTTGTCCTCATTTAATGACTGAGTTACAGTCCTGAAACTAGCTATTTCATTGATTTGGTCACTAAATGAAGACTTGTGGATAGTATGTACATGACAATATAAAGAACAAAGAAATAAAGACTCCAATGTGATGACTTTGTTTTTATTTGCATAACTCCTTCATGCAGTACTGTAATGTACAACATAAAACTACATTACTGTACTGTACTGTATAATCAGCAAAAACTGTAGTACTATGTAAACCAAGTATACTGTCCAGAAAGATACTGGGGCACTGTAAAAATGATGTACAGAACTATACCCAAGAAAAGGATGGTTGTAAGTCAAATGACATGCCTTGGTCATAAATCTGAACAGTCTTCACCAGGTGAGTCCTTAAATGAAGAATATCTATGTCACTACATTTTTATCAATAGTATATTGGACATTATAATATCCCCTGGACTAAAGGTGTGTCCTTTTTAAATTTGTATTGATTTGCTTGGAACCAGGATCTCACTGTATGGTTCAGGATGACTTGAACTCATTATGAAGCCCTTGCTGGCCTGGAACTCACAGTGATCCTCCTACCTCAGCCTTCTGAGTGCTGGGATTAAAGCATGTGCCACTATACCTAGCCAAGGGGTATCTTCAGGGAAGCATTTATTCCACTGAACCATCTCCCTGGCCCACTAAGGAGTATCTTCAAAGTGCACATATATGTACAAGATTTTTTAATAACCATCTCATAATTTTGAACAGCTTTCTCAAATTATGTTTGGCTTGAATCTGCAGATGAAGCTACTGAATCTTTACATCAAACGTGCACAAACAGGTTCTGGAGGAGCTGATCCCACTACTGATGTTTCTGGACAAAGTTAGTGACGCTCATTGAAGTGAGCTAGGTCTCACAAGGAAAGGACAGACAGGCCACCCTCATCAATGAAAAGAAATTCTCAGAGACATCTTTTGGAGCTTAATCATTGTTTCCCAGGTTGGGTTTTTTGTTTTATTTTTGGTTTGTATTTTCTGTAATAGAGGGCTATCCTCAGCCTGCATGTAACTTTTATGATAGTTATTCCAAATTCAAGAAGCAGTATTAACATTAATTGGTCAATACAAATGATTTTTTAATCTAATTCATCAGTTCACATTTGTACTTTGTCTTCCCATTAACCTTTGCCAGTGTTATGACTGTACAAATTTTTTTAAATGCTGGTTAAACAGGAATGCTTAAAGCTTTAAAAGTTTTAACAGTCTAAAACATTTTTTGCCTCTATTCATGTGCAGAATAATATTTTTATTGCTACTTTGAGTTTTGTTCTGTATCATGTCCTATGCTAGAAGTACTGAAAATGATGTGAAACAAAGCAGGACTAATTTTAACTTCAGCCAGGCTCTGTTACTGTGATGGTGATACATGTCATTAGTTGCAGCATCTTTGAGGTAATCAGTAGTTTGAAAACTAAAACCTCAAAGACAGTTGTTACAGCATAAGCCAGTTCTACAAAACTGATATTGTTTATTGGTCACTGATCTTGCCATCTTTATTTAAAACCATGTCCCTTCTACGACCCCTTAAGAAAGCTGCACCAAATCATCTGCGAGTTTTTTTCTTGACACTACTAAGAAAGGTTTCGTTGCAGGGTCTTTTGGTTATGTTTGTTGTGAATGATGCTTTTTTGTATTTATTAATATCAAATTCACTTATGAATAAACTTGATAATGGAAACAGACAAAAAAAATCAAGTGCATGTGTGTCCTTGACTGTCTTCTGTTTCTTAATTTAATAACTAATTATGAGACATAGGAGCCAACCAGCACCTTTTCTTTAAATGGTGAGACCTGGTTTCCTTTGACCATGAAGTTGTCTTACTTGAAATGTTGCTCCTGATGAGAGAGAAGATGGTGCCAAGGCTATCTTGTATAATAGGCTCAAATTCTCTACCTCTTCAGGGCTGATATTTTTCACTGAGCTGCTGCTGTCTGTAGTGTCTTTTGGATAACAACTTAAAGGGTGAAATTTTTTGTTACTTCTAAAATTTTTGTAATCACCTTTTGCTAAACCTGTTCTTTTCACATGCAGCCAAGCTTCACAATTACCAGTTTGAGTGAAAGGCCAAATTAGATAATTTGGAACAAGGGTACTAATGATTTCTCATCTTTTATCTTTTTTTTAAATCTTAACATAAAGTGAATTTGACTGGAAAGGCAAATGGCTATTAATGAAGCAGTTTGCTGTTGTTACAGAATTATCTGTACTTTCTTTAATTGAAAAGATGTAGAAATGTATGTAAAGAATTTAAGAGTACTGAATGGATGATTTGTCATAGGCTTTCTCCTTTGTTTCTGTTCTAGCAGCAAGAAAATAGTTTATATCCTCTCCCTTTACCTGTAACAATTTTATTTTTTACTGTTAATGACATTGTGTATTTATAGTTCTATGCTTACTGTTGTGCATATACTGGCAATAAAACTGTACATAACATTTCTTGAAAAAGTTAATATATGTCAACTGTTTTCTGTCTCCTTTTGTAAAAATCACTTAAATAGGTTATTGGGGTTTTCTAATTTTAAAAGAAAGGTCTGTACATCTAAAAACTATTAATAGTACCAGTCCAATCCAAATTATACAGCTATTTATATGTGTATTTATATGTGATAGCGTCTCTTAAAAACAGAAAACGAGAAACTTCCACTTCCAGTTGGCTCCAGCTGGAAGGTTGAATAATGTGTGTCCTGAGAGGTCAGAGTGTAGTCAGCGTTTTACTGCAGAGCTACCATCCTTTTTATTCATTTTTGAGCCAGTTTCACCAAATTGCCCAGGCTGACCTTGAACTGGGCATCTTGCCTCAGCCTCCCTAGTAGACATGGTGCCAGGACATGGGCATGGACAGGAACATGGTCATCCTAAATTGGTGTAAATGGAGAATAGAGGGGACACCATTGGAAACCATGCAGAAGAAGCTGGCTATGCAAGGCCCAAGGGACCCGTGGGGCCGAGTGAAGCTTGGAGATACATGGATGACTTTGCACACGGTGTTTCCTTTCTTGGGGCAGTCTTAAAAGGATTCAAGTGGGGATTTGCAGCACTTGTGGTGGCTCTCAGAGCGGAGTATTACCTGGAGTCCCTGGGTAAAGCTAAGAAGCAGCACTGAAGGTGGTTCCCGGAAGTCATCTGGTAACTTCATAACTCTTGATAATAAGATTTTTCTGTGGTAGCCTATTTGTCTGTGTGTGTCCCTTAAAGAAGGCTGGCTAAAATTCAATAAAGAAAATATGTGCTGAAAAATACATAAATAGAAAATGGTTAATTTTTTTTGAGACAGGGTCTTACCATGTAGTTGAGGCTGACTTTGAACTCACTATATTGCCCGGGCTGTCCTTGAACTTGTGATCCTCCTGTCTCAGCCTC
>PVKA01034412.1:0-23515 GCA_004027165.1 Ctenomys sociabilis
AAAAAAAAGATAAGTAAGCAACTACACTCTTAATTCACTGATAAGAGATATCTGCCAAAATAATACCTGTAAATATAATATCATGTATGCACCTTGTACAATACCAAAACGTTATGAAAACAGTTTGCAATGTATTAATTCATCGACTCTGTATGGTTAAGGTGTCTTGAAACTGTCTGATTGACATTTGTATTTTAATACAATAAAAATAAATGGAAAAAAAAATAAAGTAGGTACAGGGGCCAGGGGTTCCATCCCCTGCCCTGCCATGCTGGCCCCACACCCAGTGTGCACTGAGATGGCAATTGACACTGGGCACGGTGGCATGCACCTGTAATCCCATCTCTTGGGAGGCTGTAAACACGTGGATCATTATGAGTCCAATCTGGTCATGGGACCTTGAACACCCTGTAGACCCTTCCCTAAGATACAAAAGAATTAAGTTAAATTAAAAAGAATAATAATCTTAGGTGGTTCATCTACTTAATATTTTTCCTAGCCATTCATTTGTGACCTTTTCTTTGTATCTAAATAAAGCACTTACCCTTATATTTCAGAAGTTGCAGTATTTGAAATTAACAGGATTTTTCTGAAACCAAAATAATTAAATTTGCTCACACTGATCTGCCTAGTAATTTTCTGTATAAATGTGTACGATTTCAAGAAACTTTCTAGGACACATATACTTTTAGTAATATAGCTTTTACTGAATATTTTTAATCTGAGTGATACATACTTTAAGTAAAATAAATACATTTAAATAGGTAGGTTTGTTCTTCTTTGTAAGTTAATACTGCCAACTGTATAATCATTTTTAAAAGTGGATATTATATGGAAATTTAGTGGGCTAAAATTCATTTGAGAGAAAATTAAAAGGTTACAGAAATTTTGAATTCAATTGTATTAATAAGTTTAATGGATATAAGTATATGAATCGATTTGGGAATCTTTGAATATGTCAACTTCAGAAAGTTATTTTACTTAGTGGACTCCTTATGAAACAAAACACAAATGTATTACATTTATTGAACCATGAAATGAGAACCCCATATGCCAGAACAATTAGTTGGCATTCCAGGAATATGATGTATATGGAAGTGGAAAATACTGTTAAATGAACAGAAAAAAAAGAAAAGACTGACTGCCCAGTTCTGCATGTGTTTGTTGGGATCAACAGAGAAGCTGCTAAGTTTTGCCTTTATTTTCCCCTTCTTTTCAACATAATTCGTATGTGGTTGTCTTTAAACGAGGCTGATTAGAAATAAATGAAAGTTTTATACCCACCTGCTTCAAGGATACTGATACAGGAAGAAAAACTGATTTCAGGTAGGTGAGCTCCAAATGACATAGGGAACCTCCAAATGACATAGGGAAAAATGATCTCTGGACCTGATCTGTACGAGTCCGTGTTCTCTAAAACTGAAGAATGAATTTTAGGAACAAACGGAGGTTATGAGCAGAATAGATTTATTGAGGGAAGGAAAGCTCCTTTCCTAAAGAGGGACAGGAGGGGAGCCCCAAGTGGGTAGTTCCCCAGGAAGCTGTCTCTTCCAGGGACTTTTATAGAAGAAAACCATGTGGTGAGGTGGGTCTAAGGTCGTGAAGACATGGAAACTCGCTTAGGTGGACAAGAGGTGGGACAAAACCATTTTCAACCAATGAGATTACAAGCACCATTGCTCAGGTAAAGTTCATTAAATTCAGAAACAAATGGGGAAACAAGTCTCGTAGCAAGTGGGCATGAATATGGGACAGGGTCTCTTCCTGTTGGGGGTTGGGCTAGTGACTCAATAGAGCTCTTTCAAGGTGATTGATACCTATTTAGAATATCAATCCTTGATGCCCATCCCTAGGGAAGTATGGATGTAGGATGTGTTTCCTTTTTTTGTCTTGGTCTTGAGGTGTGCCCCATAGGGAATGTCTGTCTCTTCCAAGTTGCAAAGTCACCTTGTCTGCCATCTTGTCTCCTTTAGGGCCTGGCCCTGTCTGACTGCCTAGAATATTTCTATCTAACTTAGCTGCCTACAACATTGCCACTAATAAATTATATAAGTCAATGTTGTGGAATTCTGTTTCACATGTATCACTGGCTCTCCGGAGCTGCTGCATATGGGGTGCAGTGACTTCCAAACGTCAGCCTCCTGGCGGCGCGTGCTGTAGTTTGGGTGGGTCAGCCACGACGCAAGGCCACGGTTGGAAAGCACTTTCCTCATGCAGGGCCCCGTGTGCTCTTTCATACAGCTGTGCTTGGAGGAAGAACATTGAACAATGTCGGCCAGAGAGGAACGTTCTAGTGATGGACTCTTATTGCGGTGTTTTCTTTATTTTAAATTTTGAGAGGATGGAGGTCAGAAATTTAATATTTCACAAATGGGATTTAGACAAATTATTGAGCTGACTATGAGCTCCTTCCCTTCCCTCCCCTCCCAACCCTCCTCTCTTCCTCTCCCAAGCCTCTCTTCTAACTTTACTTTTAACCAGGAAGAAAAATATCCCTTTCTAATATGATTTTGCCATTTTTAATCACAATTTATGGCTTCTGGTTCTCAGGCAACTTTCATCATACAAGTTCTTGAAGAAAGTGTATGTAAGGCTGGGGATACAGCTCAGTAGCATAAGCACCTCCCTGGCAAGTTGAAGGTCCTGAGTTCAGTCCCCAGTACCACAAAAAAAAAAAAAAAGATGGATCTTTCAGGTGCCGGCCAAATAACTCAGCAGATTAAAGTGCCTGCTCCTGGCCTACTGTGACAGCCCTACCCCCAGGGTGCAGGGAGACTGGGATCCAGACTGGACATGGTGGCACACACCTCTAATCTCAGCACTTGGGAGCCTATAAACAAAAGGATCACCATGAGTCTGACCTATGCAGTAAGACCCTGTAGACCCTGTGCTAAATACAAAATAAATAAAGCGTATGCAAAGAGCGATAATAACATAAGTCTACAAAAGACCAGGGAAGGAACTCAAGTAAAGCGTGCCAAAGTCATACCTAGAAATACCTGCCAGCTCTCTAAGACTTTATGTCTTCAAGAAGGAGCACAAAATGCTGCCACCCACCTCCCTAGTGACAGACGCTCAAGCATAAAACAGCAGTCAGCAGATAGCGATGATGTCAGCAGTACACCTCTGAAACCTTAAGACAACATGAGCTTTTCTGGTTTGTGAGTGGTTTATCACAGATATTTTATCACACTAGTGGAAACCTGATTAACACAGTGTCCTTCCTGCTTATCCACTGCTTGGCTCTGCATTGCAGATTTCAACTTCACTATAGAAATTTGACCCAAGTTCCATTTACATGTAGACTTGCCATCCAGTATAAAGTTCTGTCTCAGGAGCTCTCCTTCTCAGCTCTCCCCACGGGCCTTTCCCAAAGGAGAGGATGAAGCAGTTGACCCTGTGTCTCCTTCTACGAGCTCCATCTTCACCTCAGAGTTATGCAATTTCCTATTTTCACATATTGTTTTCAAATGTAAGTTTTCATTTCTTCATGCCCTTAGCATTTAGCGGTTTCAGAAGTGTTTCTTCCAAGAAAAACCTAAATACTAAGCTGTTAAATTATGCTTTAAGTTTATCCAGTAGTGTTCTAAAGGATATTTAATATAGAAATCACCAACTTTTTATATTTTCTCCTCTTCTGAGATAGTCTCAGGATAGGATATTATTTGAATTATCAAAAGGTCACATGGATAGAGAAGACATGAACTACTCATAATACAGTTTTAAAAGCAAGTAAGCAGCTGGGTCAATTTTTTTTTTTTTTTTTTTTTTTTTTTTTTTTTTTTTTTTTTTTTTTTTTTTTTTTTTTTTTTTTTTTTTTTTTTTTTGGAACCAGGTGTTGAACTCAGGCCCTTGCACTTGCCAGGGAAGTGCTTGTTCCACTGAGCCATCTCCCTGGCCCCCTGGGTCATATTTTGAAAATACAACTCTTTGAACTTATTCTTATAGAACAACACACAATCTGTGTTTTTGATGAAAATAGATAGTTACACATTTAAATTGGAAAACAAAAATTGTTTTCTGAGGATATAGCTTGCTTAGGGTATGCACTGAAAGAACAAAATAAAGTCAATAAAGTATTTCTATGAAGCAACTATTAGATTTATCACATGGAGTCACATTCAGAAATCCTGGCTACAAAGAAAGCAATGGTATCTAGATGTCATATTTAAAGATAATCACTTGAGGGTCAGCAAGATAGCTCAGTGGACTAAGCACCAGCTTAGGCAAGCACAAGGAACAGGTTTGATCCCTGGCACCATACGCCATGCCAGCCCCGCTCCCAGGTGCGCTGAGCCAGCCACCCAGACCAGGTCTGGTGGCACATGCCTGTAATCACAGTGCTGGGGAGGCTGAAAACAAGAGGATCACTCTGAGCCCAAGGTGCATAGTGCGACCTTGTACCAAATACATTTTTTAAAAAAGACAATCACTTGGACACTCAGGTTTGTCATGCCTGAGAGAAGACTTATGCTCTGATTCTCTCAGTTGTGCCTTCAGAACCCACCATTTAGTCCTTAGACAAATTAGCTTAGGGAACTGTGGACTGGAGTTATATTTCAACAACCTTATATTGCTCTAGTTTGATACCCTATGTATCTAGAAATGCAAGCAATGTCAACTGAGCATGAAACATGTTGTAAGTTACAACAGTTACAAAAATGTGTCATAAGAAGGAGTTAAGGTTTAGTACAAATAAAAACTAAATACTAAGCTGTTAAATTATGCTTTACGTTTATCCAGTAGTGTTCTAAAGGATATCTTATATAGTAATCACCAACTTTTGAATGTTATATTTTCTCCTCTTCTGAGATAGTCTCAAGATAGGATCTGATTTGAATTATCAAAAGGTCCCATGGATAGAGAAGACATGAACTACTCAAAACTGTTCTGTTTGAATACAGGACAATAACAGGCTGAAACTGTAAATGAATAGAGCACAGAATGACATAAACTTTGAGTTTAGCAATCTTCAAAAGAATATCAATTGGTAATTAAAACTAAAAGCATATTTTAATATAAATAATGGTACACAAATATTTGTGTGCATTTTTAAATATAATTGAACTTATTTTTGTCCTTTTTGTTAATAGCTGTCACTCAATAAGTGCCTACCATATGTTAAACCTTCGATGAAATACTCTTACAATATTTTATCTGCAAAACAGAGATTATTATCCAAATTCTATAGATAAAGAAATAAACTCAGGAGATTAAAATGAACTTTTTGTGAAAAAGTGACTATGTATGAAATTTAAAATGCAGTCACTTAAATCTATATATCATATAGATTTATTATTCAGATTATTTAATTTGGCTAAAGTTTTTTTAAATTAAAGTGCAGTATTCATTCAACTAATCTGAATGCTAGTAGGTAGACCTGTGGGCATCTGATCACCAGCTGAGCCAAGAGACAGGCTCATGGTGGAAGGTACCTCCTCAGGAAAACACACAAGGTGAGCACCATGGGGGCTCCAAATAAAGGGAAAATAAAGCAAGCCTGCTGGAGATTGGATTAAGTGGCCAGGTTTAGCTTGTGTAACTAAGGTCTGGATTCAATTTTAAATAAAATAGGAAGCCACTGGAATGTGTTAATCATGAAAGTGAGGTGATCTAATCTAATCTATTAAAGAATGGCAATGTCTAGTTAGTGAAGAAAGGGGCAAGACTGAAAGCAGACAGGCCAATTTGGAGGGTATGCCACTGAGATGAGCAGGAGTGATGGCTTGGCTGTGCATCTCAGATGAGAACTAAATAAAATAAAGCATTTCCTGGAAGCAGAATCATCGGGACTTGCTGGTAGTATTATTAAAGTGAATCATGAACAGTTTTTATTGGATTACACCAATTATCTCACTGATATTTAACCCCCAGGATGGTCAAAGTTTAGGTAAATGGGGAATGAGAAATGCACTGATTATTAAGTAAGGGAGAGACATTTAACTTATCTGAAAGGTAATTCAACAATGATAGAATTTCCACTTCTGTCTGTAGTAGAGTTAGGATCATAGTCCTATTCACTCTACATTAACATGTGCCCGGAATGCTGGCTTTGGTTCACAGTAAAATGCTTTTGGTGGGCAAGAGGTTAAGATGGGGAATCCACTCAAGCGTTCATCTTTGAACAAACAGATAAAGATAATATGGTGTGTACATACAAGGGACACTTTGGAAGGCAGCTATGCTCACCACTATACCACCAATGCCACACTATGGTGTGTAAATACAAGGGACACTTTGCCATAACATGTATGAAATTCTACCCTTCAGAGCCATGAGGGTGAAACTGCAGGGCAGTACGTTAATTAAGTAAGTCAGGCACAGAAAGACAAACACCACATGTCTTCTATGTGGAAGGTAGAAAGTTAATCTCATCATAGAGAATAAGATAGTGGTTGTCACAGACTAAAAAGGAAAGGAGGGCTGGAAATGGAAAAATGGTTAATGGGTGCAGGAGTGGAGTTGAATAGAAAAAATGATTTCTAGGTGCCAGAATAAAGTAACTATTATAGGCAACAACTGATTGACAAAAACTGGTAGGAGGGACATTTTTTTTTTTTTTTGTATTTTAGTGAAGGGATTACGGGGTATTCAGAAACTCACCACTTGATTGAATTTATACTGACCCACTTGTTTACAGTCTCCCGACTTGGGATTAGTACCTCCATGCCCAGTCTCAATTGTTATCTCAGTGCTTCCTGGGGCTGGGACTGGCATAGCAGACCTGGGGTTCAAACCCTTGGCCCCTGAGTCTGCTTGCAGGCCCTTTAATCTGCTGAGCTATTTGGCCAGCCTGGTAGGAAGAATATTGAATGTTTCCAAATTGAACTGATTATTAACCTACCATTATTAACCTCATGTTAACTGACCTAATTATTACTCAGTTGTATTCATGTATTGAAATGCATTCTACTTCTTATACAATTATTTTGCATCCATCAAGCATTTTTAAATGGAGAAAAGATTAATATTAAAGAAGACCCACAGATACTTGTCAAAATATGCCTTGAACGGCTGGGGAGATAGCTCAGTGGTCTAAGTGCCTAGCTGACAAGTGCAAGGACCCGGTTTGATTCCTGGTAACTCATGCCATGCCATTCCGGGAACCCTGGTTATGTTGGACTAGCCTTCAAAGCTGGGCATTGTGCCTCATGCCTGTAATCACAGCACTGAAGAGGCTGAGAAGGGAGAATCACTATAAGTCTAATCTGCTTAGTGAGACCCTGCACAAAAAATAAATGAAAATTTAAAAAATTTTTGAAACAATACCTTGAGGAAGGAACAAAATCCAACACTTCAGCATTCTCAAATCTAACTACTGAATCAGAGAAGGTAAGACATGAAGACATGTGAAGAAATATAAATATATAACCAAAAACTAGGAGGTGGAAAAGGATAAACAAGGGACAGTGTTCTGTGGAGGTCGGAGGAGTCTGGTACTGGGCAGTGGTAAAAAGATGAGCCTCAGCTTATTATACAGAAGATTCTTCCAAGTTTTTAACAGTAAAGGGCACAGATAATTAAGATAATTTAAAAAGATAATTAAGTCCAGTTGACATCACTCAGATTATGCATGTCAGGTTCTATACTTTTCTATGAATGAGGTTATCACTGACAGTGATTTTCTATCCCTGCCACAGGGACAGAAAAAGGAAACAAAGTATGGATTGGGAGCAAGGTAGAGTGGCAGGAAAGCACTGGCAGGCTACTTAGAGACTAGGAATATCCAGACACTGGTCTAAGGAGGTTGGAGGTTTTCCCAGGGAAAACAAAGTAATTGTTGGCAATTATTGTTTGAAGTTTTTTTTATGAATGATAATAATGTTCTTACATGGTACATTACATAACCTTAAATAATATATTGTACTATGGTACATTATATAATCCTAAATAATACATATATAATAATAAATATATATAATGTATTATATATATATGTAATGTATACAATAAATCTTCATCTTTTATTATTAGATGTTTGCAGCATAAAATAAGCACACCCATCATGGACAGTGGGCACACATGCACACACAACACATCTTAACTCTTTCTTCCTCCCCTCTTCTTCCCATCCCTTCCTGCTTCTTCCAGCTGTCACTCTCTCCCCATTTGCAAAAGCTCTGCTGCCCTTTTTTCTTCAGTTGTTTTTCCTCTGACCCCTTTTCTTCCCCATCCTACCCCCTCCCTTCATTTTTTGTTCCCATTCTCGTTTGAAAAAATATCTCCCTACTTCTATTATCTACCTTTCATTCTGGCCATTATTTGTATTTTGAATTTCTTAAATAAAGGCTAAATCTTACTAATAACCCCCAATATTATCATTTAAATTACCTTTTTATTGGGGAAAATAAATAAAAATACGTTTTGTGAGTTTGGAGTTCTAAAAGCTATTTTTATTGTATTGTGATCAGACTGATTTATTTTCAACATCACTAATCCAAATCACATTACAATCATTAAACTTTGTTAAGTATATATGTTTTAAAACATTTGACAAAATTTAACATTCATTCATAATAATAAAGAAAAACCTACAGATAATATTTTTTTTCAGTACTGGGGATTGAACTTAGGACCTTGCATTTTCCAGACAAGTGCTTATTCTACTGAGTTATCTCCTCAACCCAACCCACAGATAACTGTAATACATGTTCTTTGTCTCAATCAGATAAAAACTGTTTATGACAAGTTAACAGCCATCATACTAAGTTGTCAAATCTGAAACCTTATATAAGTAAGGTAAGCACAAAGTCCCTAGTTCAATCCCCAGTACCAAAAAACCCCCTGAAAGTTATCTCTCTAAAAATAGGAAGAAGATAAGATGTCCACTGTTTCTACTCCCATTCACTATAGTTCTGGAAATGTTAGCAAGAACAACAACAAAAAAAAAGATAAATAAAAGCAGTATGGATAGGGAAGGAAAAAGTTAAAATATTATTATTTGTGGTTGACCTCATACTCTACATAGAAGAACCCCAAAACTCTACCAAAAGTCTTCTATATTTAATAAGCAAATTCAGTAGTGTAGCTGGATATGAAGTTAACACTCAAAAATCAGTAACAGTCCTGTACACAAATAACTCACAAAGAAATTAGGGAAACTATACCATTCACAATAGTATCCAAAAAATGAAATATTTGTGGATCAAACTAATGAATAAAGGAAACTATCTCTATTTTTTAAACTACAGTAAACTACATCTTTACATCTGAAAAAGAAAAACAAAGATGATATCAGAAATGGAAAGATATCCCTTGTTTTTGGATAGGAGAGACAAACATGGTAAAAATGTCTATACTCTGGAATTGGAGCGCATATTTAAAGCAATGCTGATCAAAATGCCAATAGTGTACCTCACAGAATCAGAGAAAACACTCTTAAAATTTCTTTGGAACGAAAAGGGATCTAAAATAACTAAAGCAATTCTGGGCAACAAAGGCAAAGCAGAGAGCATGACAATCCCTACTTGAAATTGTACTATAAAGCTATCATGACAAAAATAGCATGATACTGCCAGGAAAAATAGTTCTGAGGATCAGGGGTATAGATAAGAAAATGTAGAAATTACTCCAAACACATGGAGTGCAGCTATCTTTGTCAAAAGGGCCAAGCATCTTCACTAGATAAAAGATAGCTTCTTTAATAAATTGTGCTGGAAATGCTGGCTTTCCCACATGCCAAAAATTAAAACTAGACCTATAAATCTCATGATACACTAAACTGAAATTGAAGTGGATCAAATATGTAAATATTAAATCAGTAACACCAAATCTATTGGAAGATATAATAGATAGAACTCTTGAAGACACTCATATAAGCAGACTTTATAAATAAATCCCTGATCACACAGAAAATATAAAGAATAAACAACGGATTTCATATTATTAAAAAGCTTTTAAATAGGAAAAGCCACCAAAAGAATGAAAAGACAACCCACACAGTGGGAGAAAAAAATTTTCCAGCTCTTCTTCAGACAAAGAACTAGTGTCTAGAATATATAAAAACCTAAAGAAAATCAGACCCTCAAATTTAAAGACCCAATCCAAAAGTAAGCATCCGAAATAATAGACACTTCTCAAGTGAAGAAATAGAAATGGCAAATAGATTAAATGTTAAATATCACTGGTATTTTGAGAGGTGTAAATTAGAACAACTCTGAGATTACATCTCACTCTGGAAAGAATGGCTATTGTCAACAAATCAACCAGTGACAATTGCAGGCAGGGCTGTGCAGAGATAGGCACTCTTTTTCATTGCTGGTGGGAGGTCAGACAGAGGCAACCACTGTGGAAATTGGTGTGGAGATCTCTCAGAAAACAAAAGCTAGAAGTTCTGTTTGACCCAGGTATTGGCCCTCCTTCCTATCTCCTGAAAGGATTAAAAACAGTGATGTTTACAGCACCATGTTTTGTAATAGCTAAATGTTGGAAACAGCCCAAATATTTGCCAAGCAATGAGCAGATAAAGATGTGGAATTTTTACAATGAAGTATGGCTCTGCCATGAGGAAGGATAAACTTGAGACATCTGTAGGTAAATGGGTACAATTTGAGATCATACTCATTTTTTTTTTTTTTTTTTTTTCAGAACCAGGGATTGAACTTAGATGCTTGTGCTTGCCAGGCAAGTGCTTATTCTACTGAGCCATCTCCCTGGCCCTTTGAGATCATACTCTTAAGTGAAATAAATTAGACACACATATTTAAACACCACATTGCTTTCCTGCTGTGAGAAATTGAAAGGGTAAATAAGGATCACAATATATAATAGATATTGGGAAATGAAAAGAAAATGTTCATATAGGAAGGGAAACAAAGGAAGGGAGAGGATGAAAAGTAGGAAGGGAAATGAGAAAAGAAAAAAATGGAAACAAGATTTTATAAATAAGGAGAGGAAGAGGAGTTGAAGGGAGGGCAGGGATTGAAAAACAAAGAAGCAAAATATATTATGTGTAAGTACACATTAACTATGATGAATGCTATCATTACATATACCTAACAAGCACCAAGAAAATTAATTTTTAAAAAATAAGTGCATATTTTAGTAAAATTATTTTTATCAATTATTAATATGCTGATATAGCCATCCACTTATGGGGGACCACCTGAGCTTTCTTTTTTTGTCTTTTTGAGACAGGTTCTCACTATGCAGTTCAGGCTGGCCTTAAGCTCACTTTGTAGCTCAGGCTGGTCTCGAACTCACAACAATCCTCCTGCCTCAGCCTCCCTAGTGCTGGGATTATAGGCATGCGCCACCATGCCTGACTTATGAGCAGCTCTTCTTGAAAGAAGAGCAATTGTCTCCATTTTGACTGAGTCTGACCCTATTTCCTTGTACTGTTATGTGCAGAGTTGGCTAGGACTTCTGTTTATGCTTCAGTTGTCCTTAAGCAATGCATATTGGTCTCGCTGAGGTACTAGTGAGGTCCTGTGTTTCCCTGGCAACCTACACCTGCTGCTCTTTAATGTGAGCCTGATGAAGACAGGAGGAAGAGCCAATGCTCCCCACTGCCAGCTAGGATCGAGCCTCAAGATAGAGGCTATGAATTCCTGGGGCTTGAAAGATTACATCAGAGCTCAAGCACCGGGCCTCGAAAACATCAGATACTATCTCAATAGCATAATGCAGATTATTTTCTCTGCATATCCTCTTGGCATATGACAGAGGTAGATGCAGGCCACCTACGTAGCTCAGCTCAGCCCACAGAACTCACCTACTTTGCACAATTCTCAGTCTTTCCTCCTCTTTAAGACATATACATATACATATGTCTTAATGTCTTTGTGTTCACTGTGGGTTGCATTAAGAGTGGTAGATTGGAATTAACTTGGTGAGATTCCAATAACATGTTTTTGGGATGATAAGTACAGACTTCTGGGGCCAAGACAAAAACCAGGAGGGGACTCCTACACTACTTAAGCAATTGTTTCTTGGCAACTAATATTCACAATTCCTCAATGCTAATTTGACTATAGCATAATCATTCGCATAAAAGCATCATAAGTGCAAAGACATCATGCTTACCTTCAAATTATCTTAATATTAATAATGTTATACCTTCCTATGTCTACATTTCAATATCAGTAAAATTGATAGGCCAAAGAAGATGTGAGTATGAGGTATACTTTAAGGAAGCATTAGAATTTCCACAAAAGCTAATTACTGGAGAATCAAAGTATCCTCTAGATGGAAACACATGTCTAGGACCATATGCAAGGGGAAATACCATGATAAATTTTATTGTGTGACTTCATGCATTGGGAATAATATGAGGGTGCAATGTGAAATCAGGTTTTAGTTAAAGATTTCATAATCATTTACATGAATTGGTCAACAGTCACTTCAGGTCAGTGAAGTGATTTCGGGAAGGAAAATGACAACCATCCTCACTGTTCCATTCAGAAAGTAAGCATTTTGCCCCTGTTCCATGTCCAGTACTGTACCAGCTACAGAGTCTACAGAGTAGATTCAGTTTCTGGAAGCCAAATAATGGCAGCTAAAGAAGCTCACAGACCAATAGAGCATAAACTAAATTCAAAACACACATGAAATTTTTTCTATTAATTTTGGTCTACAACCTAGAAAACTAGAATAACTTTATCTCAGACTACTTAATTAGTGCTTATGTGGAGGTAGTCAAATTTGATTACAGCCTCCCAAAATATTCACAGTGAGCCTAAAATGGTCTAGATTATTTTTATAAAGATTCAAATAACTGTTCAATTTTGCATTTTGTAAATAACTGTGATATTCTTATTTGTTACATCTACCATAGCAGAACTTGCATGTGGTAGAATATATTAAATATTGTTTAACAAATGAAATAAACAATTAATAATTACTGAATATTAATATTAATAGCATTCCTCCTGAGACCTTCTTAGAGTGATACAAAATTATTTCATTATGTAAATGGAAAGCAAATTTCTATTTTATGAAATAAAACGTAATTACTCAGAGCCCAATCTGGCATGAATGAAAGGTCTGATTGAATACGGCCATTTTATCTTTTATAAAACACAATTTAGTAGGCCTCCACCCGAATAGAGGGAAAAAAATTAAGTCAATATATTTAAAATGGATAATTCTTGAAAATTTCCCAACTGACAAAGTTTCACTAGTCAAGAAATTTGCCTTATAAAATTTTTGGAATGCATAATACATTGCAGAAAAGAATGCAAAGAGTCTCACCTGACCCAGGATTTACCTCTGGGACTGGCACTGAGCCATTTTATAACCTGTCCAGTGTGAATTCCAAATACAGAGTTTCAAACATAAGCAGTGAACTCCGCTCATCAGCAACTCTTCTATTTAGTCAAATCGTGAATTAGTCATTTGGGGCTTAGCGGCAGCCTGGATTAATTTAGGTTCCACACACTGATCTCTATGCAATATGTTACCTAATGATTTAAATCCTCCAGGACCCTTTAGTTTGCAGAGACAAAGCCCATCTTTTCCGCAAATATGTCTTCCTACCTGCCAGTCTTGATGCTGCTCCATTAGTAGCTGTCTCCCAAACATCCCGACTGTTCTGCTGGCACACTTTTCTCTAGTAGAGGGGAAGGGAGTGGGAGGCTCTGGAGGTGTGGAGGAAGAGGCTCTCTCAGAGAGCAGGGCTCGAAACAAGCATAATAATCAAATTGCTTAACCTCACAAACTTGTGATATACCAAGAAATGTGGTTTTGTGTTCCTTTTAGCAAATATCACAGCAAGAGCTGGACCATTCGCTTTATCATTCTACTGACATCATGAGTCCTTCTCCAGTAGCAAAGAAGATACAGACCAGCCCCTATAAAGAGTCACCCAGGTATGCTTTTTATTTGTCACATATATTCAATAGCAAGCACAGTTCTTGCACTATATATATTTTCTCCTTTTCTTTTATATATAAATCCTAATGCCTTATACCTTATATCCATCTATCTAAAAGTTCTTCTTATTTACTTCTTTTCTTTATTCCTCTTCTCTTATTCTCATTTTAATTTGCTACACATAATTCAAAAAGATAAATCTTTAGGCTGTCGGTCAGCAGACAAAGCTGAGTTAGGAGAGGCCACCCTGCTCCCTGAGGGACACAAGGCAGAATACAGACTGACAATACCTTGATGGGCCAAAAGGGTTTGATTTTGCCAGATTATTTTCTTGACTCTGAGAGATGTTTTAGAGCTGCTTTAGATTTGCTTTTTGTTGGTCCAATCAACAGAACATCTTTGCCCATTGTGAGTCCAGTGCCTTCTCTTGTCTAAGTTAATTAGCACATGTTCATTCACCTCAGTCACGTTTGCAAATCTCCCATCATTCACAAGGTAAACTATCTTAACACAGATAAATTGTTTGTATGTTACTTTAATATTTAACATATTCAAACTTAAACTCCTGACTATTCTAAGGCCCATCATTTTGCCTTCCACACATCTGTATCGCTTTGCCATTATACTTACCTGCTTCTCCCCAACAACTCCCTCTATCTGCCTTTTCTGCATATCACAACTTCACTCCTGTTTAATGTTCATTTCAAATTTATCCAATGAAATATTCCTGCCCTTTTAACTCAAAATAATTCCTCCCTCGTAACAATGAAGCATTAATAATTTATACTTTACAAGATGTCACATGACTATAAATTATTTTATACTAATTACTAATTGTTTATATTTTATAAGCCTCATTTCCTCAGCTAGATTGAGGAGGATCTTCAATCAATGGCACTCACTAACCACAACTAGGAAAGATTTATCTAAGTCACCACAATGATAAATGAATTATCATTTTGATGTCTCTTTAGGGAAGATTTATTTATTTCTACTCTGTCGCTCTAATGCATTCTACTTGAATGAGGGAATTTGAGACATTCAACTAATACTTTTTGCCTAATATGGCAGTTATATAATTAATCTTAATATTTATAATTTTAACATAAAAATAGATGATGCCTCTTATGATTAAGTTTGCCTATGATACATGAAATATCATTAAAATCTTAAGAAAAAATTACCTGTATTATGAAAACAACCTAATGCTATAAGTTTGCCTCTATTCTCTTGAATGTTGTGCAAGGTACATTTAAGCAGTGATTCTCAGTATAACATTTGTGATAATCACTTGAAGAATATTTGAAACAAATTCCAAATCTTGTCCCCATTTCTGCCTCAAAGGCTCAGAATGGGACAGAAGAGTTTTTGTTTCTAACAAGTTTTCTAGTGAAGCAGATTCAGCCATTCTAGCCATGCTCTTTGAGAAACATTGTGTAAAAAGCATCCTTTTTCCCAGGATACTTTTAATTTGCTACTCTCACTTTAATTTGCTACACGTAATTCAAAATGATAGATTTTTAGGCTGTAGGTCAGCAGACAAAACTAAGTTAAGAAAGACCACCCTACTCATTGATAGACACAAGGCAGAATACGAACTGATAATACATTGATGGGCCAAATAGGGTTTGATTTTGCCATGGAACCACCACATTCCAGGAAGCACGATGGACAAAGGAAAGTAAAATAATATAAGGAAATGAATTATCACGATCTCTTTTTTCATTACAATATATTAAACAAAGGAAGGCTAATTTTCCCAGAAATCAGGGAGGGCAAATTATTCTCATTAGCTTGAAAAAATGAGAATGATGAAGGGCCTTGACCTTTTCCAAGCCTACACAGGTGTTCCAGTGCCATCTGTAAGGGTAGCACACATTTCTATTGGAAACTTCACTTTCACACAAAAATTGGCAAAACTGTGAATTCAATTAATGTGACAGCTCTGAAAACTACCAAATTAAAGTCTGTGTTCCTTTTCAAAAACACGTTGTTCCAGTGACAACTATTTATTTATTTTATAAATAAAAGAGTCATACAGGGATGCTACAGAACCCTCTGGTTTCCTTGTGAGTTGAAATGAAAGTTACAGACTTAAGTTTGTCACTTCTTGGCAAGAACTCCAGTTGGGAAAAGCTGACTTCGACCCCCGTAAAGGATGATAAGTGCCTGCCCACCGCCGTGTGCAGTGACATCACATCCCGTCTAACGCTGGTGAGAATATTTAATCTGAACAAATTGGCCCATGCCCATCCTTTTTGTTTGTTTGTTTGTTTTTGGCGGAACTGAGGCCTGAGCTCAGGCCCTGTGCTTGCCCGAGAAGGGTTTATTCATTCCACTGAGCCATTTCCCAGCCTCTTGAGCCGTCTCCGCAGCCCCTCCCACCTTTTTTAAAGAAACAATTGTTAAACACTTCTCAGCCCAAAGGTGATTCTATGATTTATAGTCCAAATCTCTGTAACATTTGCTGTGGAAATCCTCTAGCCTTCCAGGCCTATGCTTGAGAAGGCAGTTCACCAAAAGGAACCACAGATACTCCCTCTCAGTTCTCCAGCACTCAACTAATTAGCAACTCATTCTCCACAAGCAGATAGAGCCCTATTCCAGCTCAAGGTTTGGCCAAGCCACTTCCTGAATCCTCTCCTGGAGAAACGATTTCCTAGGATCATTTCTGATAATAATGTATTTATCAGTCAGTGACCACAGAAGTGCCCCCAAAAGACAAAAATCATAATGAATATTTTCACAGAGAATTCAATATGATGGATTCTTAGTTCAGTGATATGGTTTGAACTCACTGCAATTTAATTGCTTAGAGCAGAAATATTGGAAGGAGATCTATAGCGAGAGACTTTTAAGTCATGGAATGTGAGCCTTCATAAATAACTTAATTCCTTCTTAGATGAATGGGACATTATGCTACCAGGGCTAGATTTCTCTAAAGCATGGTCATCCCTTTCATTTTGTCTTTCCCCAGGTGCCCACTTATCCTTCTGTTTTGCCACCATAAGTTTTTTTTTTTTTTTTTTTTTTTTTTTTTTTTGAGACAGGGTCTCACTATGCAGCTTCAGGCTGGCCTTAAGCTCACTTTGTACCTCAGGCTGGTCTCGAACTCACAACAATCCTCCTGCCTCAGCCTCCCGAGTGCTGGGATTACAGGCATGCGCCACCATGCCCAGCCATCCACCATAAGTTAAAAGCAGCACTTAGTCAATACCAGATATAGCCACCCAGTTTTCTACTTTCCAGCCTCCAAAAGTATGAGACAAAAATAAAAATATTTTCTTTATAAATTACCTGGTCTTAAACTAAATAAATAAAATAAATAAATTACCCAGTCTTGGGTATTCTTGGTTAGAATAACAAAAAATGGAGCAAGATACTTGCAAAACTGTTAAATAGGTAGAAATGCAAAAACTACACTGCTATTATGAAAATATACATTATATGAAGTGTATTATGTAAGATGCCCATATATAGGAAGTATGCACTATCATATGGAAAGACAAATGAGGAGGAAAAAGTTGAAATAACTGAAACTTAAAACCCTAAGATCTGACCCTTAACAAGCTGTTTGCAACTCAAACTTCTGGAGGTTTATTCCATTTCATTGGTTCTGAGTTTCAGAGCTAAGAGAAGGGAATCCACTTTCTGGGATCCCAAAATCTAAATGAGATATTGTGTACTGCTGGTGCTTTTCTCTTCCCTCTGCCTCCAGGGAGGAAGCACCAGTGGGAACCAGGAGGAGAAAGCTCTACAGCAAAGGCACTGCACCAACATGAGAGAACACATCGCTAATGGAGTTCAGAGAATTAGACAAAGAAAAATATAACATCATAACGCATTTGACAAAAACTGTTTTTATGCTTGTATAGGTAGGTGTATGTGTGCATTTTGTAGCAAAAAATAAAATGGCCAGGTAAGTTGTTGTATTTTTGTTATATTTTTTAATTTTGGGACAGGTTCTCACAAAGTCACTAAGTTGCCCATATTAGGGTCAAAGTTAAAATGTTCTTGTCTCAGCCTCCCAGAGTGCTGAGATTATAGGCATCTGCCACCACTCAACATTATTGATTTGGGTGCATTAACCAGAAATCTTGGATTTAATGCATTACTGGATACACTGAAAAATTTACTTGAAAATACATCTGCAACTTGCAAGTAGGAATCGACTGTTAGAATTGAGGTGTACCACGTGATGGTGCACCCCTGCAATCCCAGCACTAGTGAGACTGAAGGGGGAGAAGCACTGCAAATTAAAGGGCAGCCTGCACTACTTAGCTATCGTAGTCTGAACTACAGTAAAGCCATGTCTTCAAATGAACAAAGAAATGCCAGTTGTTAAGATGCAGGGAATAAGAAACGCAAACAGCTACACTCTTAATTTACTGATAAGAGACATACGCTATAATAATGTCTGTAAGTATAATATCGTGTATGCACCTTCTATGATACCAAAACATTATGAAAACAGTTTGCAATGTATTAATTTATCAAATCCATCTTGTCAAGGTATCTTTAAACTGTCTCATTTCTATTTGTACTTCAATAAAACAAAAATAAAAATTAAAACTTAAAAAAAACTTAATTACCTAATAAAAAAAGAAAAGATGCAGGGAAAACATGGTATAGAGGAAGAAATGCAAAAGCAGGGGCCACAGGAATGGTAAACACAATAAGGTGTTTATCCAAGGTTGGAACAACTGACCACTGAAATCTAAAACATGATTTTTTTTTTTTTTTTTTTGATAAGTAGGACTTCACTTTGCAGACTGAATTCACAAATTTAAGAGTACATAGTGAGTTCAAAGCCAGCCCAAGGGCTGGCCAAATAGTTCAGCAGATTAAAGTGCCTATAAGCAGGTGCGTGGGCCAGCAGTTTGATCTCTGGGGCTGCCATGCCAGATCCATCCCTAGGGCATACTGAGAAGGCAATGGAGACTGGGCATGATGGTGAGATGGTGTGACCCTGTAATTCCAGCTCTTGGGAGGCTGTAAACAGGTGGATCACTAAGAGTCTGATATAGTAGTGAGACCCTGAACACCCTGTAGACCCTTCCCTAAAACACACAAAAAAACAAAGCCAGCCCAAACTTCATATCAAGACTCTGTCCCAGAAAAAAAAAGACAAGCAAAAAAGAGATAATTTTAGCACCATGTTCTAGAACTTTATTTATTTTTCTTATCAGTCAAAATACACATTTCAATATTGTACCCTACACAGAAAAGTAGCCAGAAATGTGGAATGAAACTTTAGGAGCCCAGTAATATGCAACAGAACAGACAAGATTAGCCTGGGATGGCTAAAATTCATTTTTATGGAGCAGTTATATATGAATGTGCTGTTTTCATAGAATCCCTCTACCTCTTTTGAATTATGAGAAAATTTTGACTGATGATTGAGAACTCTATTTTACTATTACTAGCTGCTTTCAGTAATACTTGCACAGATAAGATTATAGTCGAAAAAAAATTAAAAATAAATAAATAAATAAATAAAAAGATTATAGTCGAGAACATACAATTTCATAACAATTAATGACCTTTAAAGTTCTTTGAAAACCTTTTGATGCAAAACATTTGGATGTGAATTCTTGAGTCATGTTCTATATTTTGTCAATAGTTGATAATAATGAAATTTTGGACAGAAAAAATTATTTCTGAAGAAAACCTTTGTATTTTTCACCTAAAGCATTAGTTTTAGATCTCAGTAATGTACTATATATGTCTCTTTAATTATTGAAAACAGACTATAGAACTGAAAGCACCCAGAAATTTTTGTGAAATAAATCATTGTTTCAACTTCTCCCATATTGAGTACTCTGTGACTATGTAATGACCTTGTGTTGACATGCAGCAGATGTGATTAAAATTTATCTTTTCATTTTAATTTTAGTCTTTTCTGTTGTTGTTATGTGTTTGGTACAGGGTCTCCTTACACAGTTTATATTCATAGTGATTCTCCTGGCTCAGCCTCCCTAGCACTGGGATTACAGGCATATGCCACCACTCCTGGTTATATGCCACCACTCCTGGTTTGGGTGGCTGGCAGGAGCGTTCAGGGTGGGGCCAGCACGTGACACTGGAGATTGAGCCAGGCAGGGGCTTAGACCAATGAGCTATTTCCCTTGTCCAGATTAAAAATCTAAACATTAATAAATCATTAAAATTATTATAACTGTTATACAACCAGTAAGTCCAAAGTCAAAAAAAGAAGAAAAGAAAGTCCTCCAAGTACTCAAACAAACAGAACTAACAATAGAAAATGTGGATCATTTATTGAGAATAATGAATCTAGGTTATTAGATGATAATAATATTTAAAAAATATTTCATGTCAAATAAATCTGACTCCAATTCCTGGTTCTTCCATTTGCATGCTTAGGACATTGCTCTTCTCTTTGAATTCCTCAGATTTTCTGGTTTCTTTGGTAAATTGAGAGTTACATTGCCATTCAGTGTCTTTGTGCCACAGTGTTTACCTGGCCATTCTTTTGACTTCATCCCTAGTTCATCTGGTATCCTATAATTTGCAGGTTTTTTTTTTTTTTTTTTTTTTTTTTTTTTTTTTTTTTTTTTTTTTTTTTTTTTTTTTTTTTTTTTTAATCATTTGTTCAATGTATTGCCTCTCTGGAGCTTGAATTGAATTTATCCCTAGTGACCTAAACTGGGATGGAAATAAATGATGATTGTCTTTTTCAGTGTCAATCTCTCATTAGACTGCCTATGAGAGCAGGTAGTTTCTGTGCTGGCGAAGACCTCCTTTAGCACACATCATACACACTGCTCGGATGGATAAGCGAGTGTCAGATAAAGGATCTGATGAAAGCAATGGGGTAGATGATACTGCAGCCATCATTTGTATTATTATATTATAACTGACATTGTTCATGATGTGGTCTTTAATAAAATTCAGGTATGATGATATGTTAGACAGTGAGTGACCTTTCTTGTCTTGAGACTGAAGTAGCTATCAGCACCGACAGCAGAGAGCATAGTCACTTTATTAGATGGAGGGGATGAGGTTTTAAATGGGTGGATCTGTATGTGCAAGATTTCAAAATTCAGTTTTGACTATAGATATCAGCATAAAAGCAGTGAAAAATCTAATTACCATGTTCAGGTGTCCTCCCTGTCTACATGATGAACAAAACCACCAGAGAGTTACAGAACATAATCAAAATGAGGCAGAACCCAAAATAATTTTTCAATTCTTCCAATCTGTTTCTTTTCTCTTTTATCCTTCACCCCAGGACAGCTGCTGTCACTGAGTGTGTGTGTGTGTGTGTGTGTGTGTGTGTGTGTGTGTGTGTATGTTTGTAAAAGCTGGCCTGCATCCACTTAGGTAGGTCATTGTTTCTCAAGTAAAAGTGACTGCTCTTGCAACTCTCTGAGAACCCTGGACTCCTACACTGTGAAGGACTAATGCAAAGGAAATTCCACAGAGGGATTCATCTCGCTTTCAAGGAGGACTGGGGATAAATGAAATAAGCCTCTTCGGAAATATCAGGATCCTGACTTGTGCAGCATTTTATTCCAAACACTCCTCCGTTGTTTTCCTTACAAAACTCATAGAACTTCAGCACGTAAACCTTAAAAAACATACAGAAGTATAATGAGGCTATTTATTAACAGCCATTTTTAGTATGGTTTTCAATGCCTGTGTTTCCAGAATGCTTTGTGTGTACAGATGTATAAGTTTATAATAAATAAATTTTTAGTTTTCTCTGCTGTTTTATATGAAATAATACAAAATATGACTATATCATAATATTTTATGACTCCATGGCATTACAATTCATAAACAACGTCATATTATTTATTAGGTAATATTCTCTTTCATGGAAATAGAATAGCTCAAGTGTTGAAAAATTTACAAATTAACCCTTTTGCTAGACATTGTACAGCTTTACTCTTTTCTTACATGTAAAACTCTGGTATTTTACCCGTATCCATATATAACCAAGTGTTTTACTATAATTAATCCTAACAGTGCAACTTCTTGACAATGTGCCTGCAAAACTTCAAGGACAGTAACACTTACTGCCAAAAGATTATGCAATTCTAGGTCGTTTGTGGTTCCAAATAAATTTTAGGATTGATTTTTCTATATCTGGGAGGTATGTTGGTGGCAGTTTGATAGGGATTGCATTAAATCTGTACAGCAATTTTGGGAGTATGGCCATCTTCACGATGTTGGTTCTTCTTATCCAGACCATGGAATATCTTTCCATTTTCTGAAATCCTCTATAATCTCTTTTCTTAGGGTGTTTTAATTTTCCATGAAAAGATCTTTGACTTCCTTGGTTAAGTGAATCCCAAGGTATTTCATTTTCTGCGGTGCTATTGTAAAAGGTATTGTTTCTATTGTTTCCCTTTCAGTGTGCTTGTTATCTGTGTAGAGGAATGCTATTGACTTTTGAATTTTGATTTTGTATCCTGCTATGCTACTGAATTTCCGTATCAGTTCTAGTAGTTTTTTGGTGGAATTTTTGGAGTCTTCCAAGTAAAGTATCATGTCATCTGCAAATAGTGATAATTTAACTTGTTCTTTACCTATTCTTATTCCCTTTATTTCTCCCTCTTTTCTAATGGCTGTTGCTAAGGATTCCAAGAATATATTGAATAGTAGGGGCGATAGAGGACTCCTTGTCTTGTACCTGATTTAAGAGTAAAAGATTTCAGTTTTTCCCCATTTAGTATTATATGAGCTTTTGGATTGTCATAGATGGATTTTTATCAAGTTAAGGTAGAGTTCATCTATTCCAATTTTCTGTAGGACCTTGAACATGAATGAGTGTTGGACTTTGTCAAAGGCTTTCTCTGCATAAATTGAGATGATCATATGGTTTTTAGATTTCAGTCTATTAATATAGTGTATTACATTTATAGATTTTCAAATATTGAACCATCCTTGCATCCCTGGGATGAATCCTACCTGGTCATGGTGTATGATCTTCTTGATGATTTGCTGTATTCTATTTGCCAGGATTTTGTTGAGTATTTTCGCATCTATGTCCCATTCAAGCCAGCTATCCCCCTACTGGGAATTTTCCCAAAGAATCTGGATACATTGTATCATAGAGATATATGTGTACCTATGTTTATAGCAGCACAATGGGTGATAGCAAAATCTTGGAAACAACCAAGATGTCCATCACATGAGGAATGGTTGAAAAAGATGTGGTATTTCTATATAATGGAGTATTACTAAGCTATTAAGAATGATAAGCTTGAAGCATTTATACTGAAGTGGATGCCACTTGAACATATACTCATAAGTGAAATAAACCAGACACACATGTGTAAATATCATATAGTCTCCCTAGTATAACAGGCGAAAAGCAGAAATACAAAAGGAAACGTGCAACAAGTAAAATCAATTGAGTCAGATAAGGCAAAGTGAATGGCATATGCTGCAGGATACTAATCAGCTTTTTTTCTGGATGGTTAGCAACCTAATTTCACAAGTCAGAGTTGGAGAAATAGAAGAGCCACAAGGCCAGCCAACATTTTGGCCCTAGCCTTTCAAGGTCAGCGAAGACTCAGGACATAGGAGAACCTGTACTGCAACATCATGAACCTCAGGTGAGCTCCAAATTTTCTGAACAAGGAGATTATGGAGCCACAGAGGAAAGAGATTGAAGTTCTATAGTGTGCCTGGGGAGAGTCACATGAAGAGAAAACTTTCTCTCAAGCTCTCA
>PVKA01034413.1:0-23518 GCA_004027165.1 Ctenomys sociabilis
TATAAACTCCTTTCACTCTAGTGTTTAAAAAGTTAGTTTTTATCTTCAAGTGAAAAAAAAATTGAAGCACTTACCCAGTCTTGTCTTTTCTTCTTTGCTTTTCTTTTTGGCACTGGGAATCACACTTGAAGACCTCGTGCTTGCCAGTGCTGCTGAGCTGTATCCTCAGCCCTATAGATTTCCTTTACAACCAATGTCTCACTATAAATAGAAAGTGGAAAGTTGAAGGGCTACTGAATTTGCTTTACAGGTTTCCCTCATCCAAGCTGGACCCACTCATCCTGTGGAGTCTGAGGAAGCTTTTCCTGTTGTCTGGGAGTATACCGGAAGCCAGACTGTCTTGGATACTAAGAATCTCTGAGAATGGCTGGGTCTTGGGTCTCTGATCCTATCTCTACCTCATGGAAAAACAGTATCATCCGTGGATGAGGCACAAACTTGCAGAAGCCTCCTGGTCACTTCACTGTCAGATGTTGCAGTCACAGACCCCTGTGTGGATTGAGCAGTTGCTTACCTCTCAAAATCCTTTACTCATAACTTAATTACTTTTATGTTCATTATATTTGTGGTGTTTATTCTTTCTGGATATAATCAACACTTGATGCCAAGATGATGTGGCTGTTTGCTTCAAAAAGAAGGAAAACAGTTTTTAAAAAATTTCAATTTGAGGCATTGTCTCTAATTCATTCCTCAGCCTGTGCTTGAATCTGCAGTCCTCCTGAGTAGGTAGGATTATAGGCATAAGCCACTACCTGGCAGAGACTTCCTATTTTTTAATAATTTACTTATGCAGAATGTTTTGAGGAAATATTAATTTGCAAGGAAAAATAAAAGATAAAAATAAAGAAAAACTCTTTTTTACTGATTATATTTTTTATGGCCTTTTTGGTATAGGGTCTCATAATGATCCTCCTGTTTTCAGCCTCCCCAACACTAGGATTATAGGTGTGTGCCAACAGACCTGGGCTCAGTGTCAGAGTGAGCATGCCCAGGGTGGAGCCAAGGCCAGTGTGGCATGCGGTGCTGGGGACTGAAGGCAGGCCCTGCACTTACCTAAGCAGGTGCTGAGTCAGCTGAGCTCTCATCGGCTCTTAGGATGACTCTTGATCCCAAATCTGTTAATATTTTGTATATTTTCAGTATTGCTTTGTCTATCTATTTTTATTGTATGCATGCATGTATCCTTACATGTTCTAAGCATAAACTATACACAATACTAATGTAATTTTTAAATTCTGAGTGTTGTCCTTTTCTTTGTGCAAATTAACATTACACAAAATGTGCTTTGTGAACCAGCAACAGTAGCCACCAGGAAGGTTTTTAGAAATTCAGGGGCTCAGGCCCACTCAAGATCTCCAGAATTTGCATTTTGAAAAGATCCCAGGGAAATT
Source organism: Ctenomys sociabilis (assembly GCA_004027165.1). Lineage (NCBI taxonomy): Eukaryota > Metazoa > Chordata > Mammalia > Rodentia > Ctenomyidae > Ctenomys > Ctenomys sociabilis. The sequence goes on from PVKA01034413.1 coordinate 1,392, forward strand.
GTCATTATAGTCTCGACAACCATCCATGTACACCCTGTATTTATTTAAGTACTTTACTTTATGAAGACTAAAAAAATTTTATTGTTACGATGTTCCTCAGGAAGTGTTAACAGTACTACAACACTAATGCAGAATTATAGAAATATTTAGAAATTGCAGAAGGATGAAATGTGACATTGGTATTGGTAAATTGGCAAAAAGCATCGTGACTTCTTAATAGCCTTATTCTGCAGCTTTTTTTCTAAGGAAGGACTTAGAGTTTGAGCTATATATTTCAGAAATGTTCTTCAATTACCTAAGAATGTAAATTAATATTTTCCCAAAGATACCTCGGGCAAGGAAGGACAGGAAGTCCTTAAAGGCAGTACAATTGCTTGGTTTTATGGGCTGAGTCAGGATTAGTCAGCCCCGCTGGTGATCTCTGAGGGGGCGGGGAGAAAGGTGGAGCTTAAGTGGAAATCCACTGGCTTGGGTGAGCCAGCAGGGCTGGCAATCTTGAAAGCATGGTATCTCTATCACTGCAGTCAGTACTTTGCTCTGTAATTGGGGAGGAACAGCTTTGCTTTTGTAGATGAAGATAAGAAACAAATAGTCCAGATTACTCTGGCAAGAATAGGGACTTAGGTTCTTAGGCCCTCTTCAACCTATAGCTACCAATAAAACTTGGCTAATAAAATCAGTAAGGCTTAGTTATGTTCAACACAAAGAAGTACAATTAAAGTCACATTCAGAATTCTAAGTTTAAACCAGATACGGTAAATTGCCTGTAGTCTCAGCAGGAGGATAGAGAGAGGCCTGCTGGGCTACACAGCAAATCTGAGGCTATTATGGGTTATAGAGAAAAACTTTAATTCAGACAAATGGGATCATGAGCAAGAGGACTGCACCTTCACCAGAAACACAACAAGGTTGGGTGTTCAGAGCCTGGAGTCAGCTGGCTTCACTGCGCAGCAGCAAAGCAAGGCTGGTGTGTACTAGGGAAGCCTGACATTCGCTTAGCTTGACCAAGCTTCCAATAGGCTGCCTCCTGCCTGTAGAACTCTCTTCTTAGGGTTTTAGAAAACTCCAATTTGAATTTCCTCTGCCCCTTTGAAAACTAGGTTCTATCACCCAGCTTTGTGCCAATTTTGTAGTTCAAGAATGTTGCAGTAGGGGCTGGGGAGATGGCTCAGTGGAATAAGCACTTCCCTGGCAAGCGCAAGGGCCTGAGTTCAATCCCTGGTTCCACAAAAGAAAAAAAAAAAAAAAAAAAAAAGAGAATGTTGCAGGGACCTCTGTTCATCCCTTGGAAGTGGAATCATGATGAAGACAAGGCCCAGATTTCCAGTGTCTGTGAGAAAGCAGAAGTCCATGTGAGCTAACCCTGTGATCTTATTACATCTGCCAATCTAACATCCTTTAGTACTTTTCACTATTTTACCACATTACTTAAAAAATGTCACTGTCAGTTTCAAGGGAGTTAATTTCCCCCAATGAATACTCTTCTTTTGTTTAATTTAGTTTTTCTTTGGCAAGAGTGTAAAAATGAAGGATTGAGGTTGGCTCTGACCGAACCTGTTGGTGTGAGGAAGCTGCAGTCTACCTTGAAGAGCAACTTCTTACATGCTTGGTGTAGGGCTTTCTCCGGTGGGTCCTGAAGTGGAAGGATGTGAAAACCAGGGAATCTGGCTGTCTCTGGCCAGTACTTCACCTACGGGTGTTTTGCTTCTCAAGCCAACTGCCTTACAAATCTTAGGCCAGCCTTCTCTAATAAGTAATCTCAACCTCATAAGATTTTTCCTAGGATTAACTTAAATGAAAAGTACTTAGAACAGTGCTGGTAATAATATTCAGTATATAATAATCAGAAGTAGCTACCATAATGCCCACCTAATGGCCCACCACAGAGAAAGGAAATGGACAAAACTCAGCAGCCACCTACTATGCATTGAAGGCGTAATTTGTATTTTCTTCTGGGACAGTCAGGGACTTAATTTTTTTTTTTTTTTTGAGACAGGGTGTCACTATGTAGTTCAGGCTGGCCTTAAGCTCACTTTGTAGCTCAAGTTGGTCTCGAACTCACAACAATCATCCTGCCTCCCAAGTGCTGGGATTACAGGCATGCGCCACCACGCCTGGCAGTCAGGGACTTAAATTTGTGAATCAAGACTCTTGGGCTTACAGATGCCAATAGATAGTAAGAACAGAACAAAGCTTGGCCTGGCCGTTTTATCCTTCATTATCTTCCAGCTGAACATAGAGAAGTGTTTCACTCCCTGAAAGATTAAAGACACTGAGATGGGGAATTTCCAGGGTCATTCATCTGTGTCCAAAAGTCTCCAACTAGCCGGGCGTGGTGGCGCATGCCTGTAATCCCAGCACTTGGGAGGCTGAGGCAGGAGGATTGTTGTGAGTTCAAGACCAGCTTGAGCTACAAAGTGAGCTTAAGGCCAGCCTGAACTGCATAGTGAGACCCTGTCTCAAAAAGACAAAAAAAAAAAAAAAAAAACAAAAGTCTCCAACCATTGTCCTGAGCCTATGATGACCTAGATTCCAGAGAAGGTTGAGACCACCACAGAAAGGGATTACCCGAAGGACAGTTAAGGGTTATAACCCTTTTCTGCGATGGGAGTCAGCAAACCTGGACTTTAATTCTATGGGCAGGATGGGTCTATGTTTCTTTTTCTGTGTTCCCACCTGGGATCACATTCAGTGACACAGCCGCATGGGATGAAAATATGCAGCCCAGTTTGGGAAACTGACAGGATCTGGGTCAATTCTGTGGCTGTTAGGAGTCCATAAACATGCCTAGGGGTTCTGAGCATGGGCACCAGTTACCAGAATCCTTAACAGCAGTTGCCTGCATTCTGGAGCTCTCCCTGAAAGTTCTTTTTGTCCAGTAAATATTATCTGGTACCCCTTATATCCATTTGTTTTTTTCCCAAGTAATTTGAATTCAAGACATTTGATTGCATATCCATTTTTTGATTGCATATCCATTTTTCCGTGGGCCTAATAGGCTGCCATTAAATAAGTCCAAAGTACCAACTAGGATATGCATTTAAGAATTGTCCTATGGACACATTAAGCAGCTCTAACAGGTTTTAAGCCAGGGCAAGGTTATGTAATTTTAAGATCCGGTTTATGCACCCTATGTCCTCCATGCACAGCCTTACTTTAGCTTCGGTAAGGTGGCACTAATCCATTAGTAGCTCAGGAATTGATAATTATAGCTAATCTTTATCAAACCTTACTTCATATCCATAAAGGACTTGCAGTGCTTCATTCCAGATGTTTTAGTATAATGTGGCTGTCTCCTAAAATTGTGGGACTGTCTCTAGACAGGGGCCGAGGAGATTCTTAAATTCAGGTTGGGGACCTTGACTTACCCTACCCATGTGACAGATTGCAGGTTCGTTGCTGCAGAGTGGGTCGTAGGGGAATTCTTTCCATGTTCTTCATGTCTTTAAGAATTGGACCAGACACACAGCGAATTGAATGGGGATATGCATTTGTTGAAGGTGAGACAAAATATGCTCTGCAAAATGAGAGCAGGTCAGTGAACAGACTCACAATAGCCCCAAAAGTAAAGGAGAGGGATCTTTGTATCTGAAATTTCTGCAATGAATCCAGAACTCCTGCACTGACCTCTCCCTCATGCAAATAAGACATTGCAACCTTTATCCTAATGTGATTTACATGCCTGGGCACCAAGTATAAACTGCCCTATTGAAAGACTTGGTCAGCCTCCCTCCAGATGTATTTTAAAAGACATTCTTGGTATCCTGCCAGATCTAAATGATGAATTTATTTATTTATTTATTTATTTTAATGTATTTAGGACAGAGTCTACAGGGTCTCACCATGTAGAATGGACTCAGTGATTCTCCTGTTTCCCAAGCACTGGGATTATAGGCATGTGCCACCACACCTAGTTTCAATTGAGTCTCAGTGTGCCCATGGGGTTGGGTCGGGGTCAGCACAGCACACCAGGGATTGAACCCGGTTCCTGCATCTGCCTAAGTAGGAGCTTTAGTCTGCTGAGCTATTTGGCTGCATCCCTGTAAATGAAGCACTGAAAACAGCATTTTTCTAATTGGGCTCATGTACAGCATTTGAGAGCCGTGGCACCCTGAACCTGTGTTCTGGGCATATCTCCTAGATCTCTGTAACATTGACACATCCTGCCTGCCCCACTTCACACCAAGTGTTTGGCTGATTTGCCCCAGCTCTAACCTCCTAATTCATTTTGCTGAGAGACACGATCTGCATGACGATCTGCATGATTGTGGAGGGCTTGAGGTAGTGGGGGTTTCTTCCTTCCCCACTTTGTCCTCATATCCCCCCTTATCCTCCAGGAGGGCTCACCAGTGGGCTGGAAAGAACCTGTCAGAGAACAATGAGAAGAGTGTGCTGGATCAGGAACTGCCAGGCTGCCTGCTGGATGGGGGAAACCCAGTGAGTCTGTCAGCGGGGTCATGGGCTGTGACCTTGGTCATCATCTGAAGGGGAACCTTTTGAAGTTTTGAATAAAAAAAAATCATTAGGTTGAGGAGGCAGAGGCCAAATATAAGGAGTGGGTCAGGGCCGGCCTGCTAGCTCAGGGATCTAAAGCACTGCTTCGGCAGAACCCAGCCGGCCGGCTTGATCCCAGGCCTGCCTCCCTGGGCCCTGCCCCTGGGATGCGCTGAGAGGGCCATTGAGACTGCGTGTGGTGGCGCGCTACTGTAATCTCAGCGTTTGGGACGCTGAAAATAGAATCACTATGAGTCTGATCTATGTAGTAAAACCCCGTAGACCCTGTCATAAATAAAAGAAGAAAAAAAGGAGCGGGCAAAAATATTTTCTGTGCTGGCCTTGGCCCTTGGGCGCACTGAGACTGTGATTGAGACTGGGCGTGGTGGCACACGCGCCTGTAATCCCAGCTCTTTGGGAGGCTCAATACAGGGGGTCACTGTGAGTCCAATTTATGCAATGAGACCCTGTAGACCTTGTGTGTGTGTGTTCTGGTCTGCCTTAGTAGGTGAATATTGACAGATCCTAAATTACAGTGATTATTTTTCCATGCTATAGTTTGAGAGCAGTTTTCTTTTTTCTTTTTTTTTTTTTTTTGGCAGAACTGGGGATTGAACTCAAGCCCTTGCGCTTGCCAAGGAAGTGCTTATTCCACTGAGCCATCTCGCTGGCCTATTGAGAGCAGTTTTCTAAGGAGTTTTATTTCCATACTTCCTGGAGAGAGAAGTTTGAAGAGAATGTTAAATGATCAGAATTTGAGAGCTGTATCACTAGCAGAATTACCTACAATATGAATCCTACTAAAACCAAGAATTTTTTTTCTGTTGCTTTCTGAAATTTTATTTATCGAAATAGTATTTCTGAAATACAAAAGACAAAAAGGTTGAATAGTTTGTAGACAGACACATTTCTTTTTGTACTGAGATAGGCTCCTGCTATGTTGCCTAGGTTGGTCTTGAACTCATGGGCTTGGGTGGTCTTCCCATCGCAGCTTCCCTAGTAACTGGGATGGCAGTACCTGACAGATAATGTAAAACCAGGAATTTTTAATACTGGCATCCATGTAAACTGGTGGATCAGTCACTGATGACTCGGAGCAGAAGTCAAAGTCTTGCCTTTTGAAGAGGACTCTCAGCGCTTCCAGAAGTACGCAGGTGTATCTTCCTTCTTTTGGGTGGTCCTTTACCTTAGATAGTTCAGGCAGAGGCGGCTTTATCCCCTAGAGAGGCGAACCCAGGATTTGCTTCTGCCACCTTGACTGCCGTGGGTGTGGCAAGGACCACTGAGAAGGGACCCTTCCGTTGTGGTCTAAGTTGGGCTGCAGGAGTTCCTTCTTTTTAAGTTTTAATGAGCACATGGCCTCCAAGGAAGAGTCTGTGTTCCCCCTGGATGGAATGGAAATGGTACTCAATTCTTAGAGGCTTTGCCACTCCCAGGATTAAATTCAAGAAGTGAAAGAAGGCCTGTTGCCACTCTGAAGGGACTGGGATAGTGTAGACTACAGAATGATTTCTGTAGGGAGTGCCTTGGCTACCTCCTGCAGCCTTTTCTGAGTGGGTAGGGAAGGCCTCAGTCCAACCTATAAACGTGTCAGTTAGGACCAGTATTTGTTCACCCCTCACCACACGGCAGCTTGTGGATAAAGTCTAATTGCTTGTCCTCCCCAAGATATATGGACTCTACAAAAGGAGATGGTCGGAGTTGCAAAGCTCACTCTCAACAGAGTGGGCAGGCTTGACGAACTGTGAGATGGTCACTGCTAGTCACATGAAAATTTGACCACTCGTCAGGTAGTGTCTCTTCCCATATGGAAAGAATTATAAAGGTTTTTATAGCTTTGCATGTGTCCCCCTTGGGAGCATTTATCTTTGGAGCAAGGGTTGGGGAATAGGTTGGTTTTAATGTTTCCCTGGATATGGAAATAAGGCTAGGATCTTGAGGGACTGTAAGGCTGCCCCCCCCCTTTTGCCTTTCTGAGTCATTTGATTTCCCAAGAGGACTTTAAATTATGCTCTTTGTTGTCCCTTCCAATGAATGACAGCAACCTTCTTGGAAAGATAGACTGCCTCTAAGAGTAGTAGAGTTTCTTTCTCTTTTTTTTTTGGCCGAACTGGGGATTTTTTTTTTTTTTTTCTTTTCTTTTCTTTCTTTCTTTTTTTTCGTGGAAACTGGGGTTGAACTCAGGCCCTTGGAATAGCAGAGCTTCTAGCTTGTGATTTGCAGATGATTGGTTATTAGTAAACAAGCCTCTTTCTTTTGAGATTGTTTCATGGGCATGTGGCATCAAAAAGACATTTGGAATTTGTGCACTTAACCACTTGCATTTATCTAATATTAATGCTTGAGTAAGGACCTTGGACTCTGTAGTGGAATTCCCTTGGGGAAGACACTTGGCCTCAGTGACCTGTGTGGACTGATAATTGCATAACCCGGCCTTTGATGTCCTTGTTAGATAAATCCATTCCCATTAGTGAGCCACACTCCCTCAAGGTCTCACTGGTGTCCTGCCTCCTTGCATAGGTTGGAAAATTGTCTGTTCACAGAGTGGATAACCTCCGAGCCTACAGGCATCAGTGAGGTAGGATTAAGAGTGGTGAATGTTGTAACTCAAAAATCGAATGACAACTGTTGTAGCTCAAAAATCGAATGACAAGGAGGCAAGTCCAAAAAGAAAAAAAGGAAGCGCTTTATTTTAGCTGATACCCAGCAGCAGTCACCCTAGTCCGAGAACAAAGGGTCACATCCTTTTACAGGGTGAAGGGTATTCAAGCTTGAAGACCACAAGCTGACATAGAGGAGGTAAAACAATACGGTTTACATTTTGTCCTTTTAAGGTAAGGTAAAGCAAGTTTCCTTGACCTCAGTTTGAACTGACATCATTAGAGTAGGGGGTTTTACAAAAGGCATTAATAGGAGGGTTTTATGACAGATACATCATGACATTCCACGGTTTTTTGCAGAAAACAGGGACAGGGGTCCATTTAGGAGCAGCATAAGGGGGAAAGGGGAAGCAGCATATACAGAACAGCAAGACGGCGCATTTGAAATGGAGTTTACATAAATTTTACAAAATGAATTTGGTTGAGCCAGGTTACAACAGTGAAAACCTTTATGGTCTCCTCAGGGGTATCTAGAAGCATGGTCTGGTGCTTGGGGAGCTGTTCCCTTACCAAGTGCAAGTGACTGTCTCAAGAAGAGCCCTGACCTGATGGAGATTCAGGAATCCTAGTTTTGGTCCCAAAGTGAATTTTGTAGCTTGTTCTTTGACAGAGCTGTAGCTGCTACTGTCCTTAGGCAGGTGGCATCCAGCAGCCACTCCATCCAACTTTTTGGAAAAGTCTGCCATTGTGCCAGCTTTTGGGTCAGGAAACCCAAAAAAATTCTTCTTTTTTTCCTCTCTGATATGTAGAGGAAGAAGGGATTTTTTAGGTCAGGTATTAACATAGTAAAATTTCCTTTCTGCTGTTTATATTTCTTCTGTATCCTTGCCATTCATATGAAAAGTCTGCTGAATTAATTATCCAGCTCTATTATCTTTTCCATATTTATTCCGTTAGTTAATGCATCCAGCCATTCAATTCATTTTCGTTGGTTTTCCAATTGTGGTCTCAAGAGAAGTCTCCAGCTGTGGTCCTGAGCCTCCAACGCACTGGATTCCAGAGAAGGTTGAGACCACCTCAGCCAGGGGTCATCTTTCCCTCGGAATCAGCCAGAAGGATGACAACCTTTGCCTGCGATGGGAGTCAGCAAACCTGGGCTGTAATTCTATGGGCAGGGTGGGTCTAGGTTTTTTTTTCTGTGTTCCCACCTGGGACCCCATCCAGTGACACAGCCACATGGGATGAAAATACCATGCATCCCAATCTGGGAGACCAGCAGGATCTGGGTCAATTCTGTAGCTGCTCAGTAGTCCATAAACATGACTCTAACAAAGTTTCATGTATATGTGCATGTGTGTATATATATGGCTATATGTGCATAATTTATTTATTTATTTATTTAATTTTTTTACAGAACCAGGGATTGAACTCAGGCCCTTGCACTTGCCAGGGAAGTGCTTATTCCACTGAAATACCCTTTGTCACTTTTATAATTTTATTTTCTACAGGAAATGTTATATTTGTTGAATTGAAAGTTTAACCTTGCTCTTTCTATAGTTAAATTTTTTTTTCTATGTTTTAGGGAAGGGTCTACAGGGTCTTCAGGGTCTCACTACTAGATCAGACTTGTAGTGATTCTCCTGTTTACAGCCAAGCTCTGGGATTACAGGCGCAGCACCATGCCCAGTCTTAATTGCCCTGTGGGGGTGGGGCTGGCACAGCAGGGTGGGGGATTGAATCCCTGGCTCCTGTACCTGCTTGCATGTGCTTTAATCTGCTGAGCTCTTTGGCTGGCCTTTAAATAACATTTTAAAATCTTATCTATTCTCTCTAAAATTTAAGATGTTAGATAATACTATTATGTTACTTAATTGGATTGATTAAATATCTCAAACTTACCTGACCAGTTTCAGGAAAATTTTGTTATTCTTGTTCTATTTACATGATTAGTTTCAGGAAGCTTTTATTATTCTTTGTTCTTATCTAAATCCAAAACACTGGTTCATAATTATTAACTCCAATTTCAGACAAGTTTGTGAAAACAGAGCTATCTTCAGGATTTTCTAACCCTTGTTTCCATTGTATTATGCTTATACTGTTTATTACACAAGATAAGAGAGTTCTACTTAGGGTGGATGTCTCTACTAGCTCTATTTCTCTAGCACCCATTCTATTTTTTAAGAACATTTTTAAAAAAATGTATTCTGTGCAAAAAAATGTATTTAGTACAGGGTCCACAGGGTCTTGCTACACAGATCAGGCTCGTGATTAATACAAAGCAGTAATAAAAAGGTTATGTTCCCACTGCTGACATACCTGCGTGACAAAAATCTTAAAAATGTAGGGAGGCACAGCAATTTGAGTGAGCTAGAGATTTGTCTAATGGCAAAATATAATTTTCTTGGACTGGTGTCTAAAGAAAATCCTTCTGTTCTCCAGTCTTTTCAGCAGGCAAAGCTTGGAGTTCTCCGAGAATCATGTCCAGAGGAAGCTCGACGTCTCTTCTTATCCCTCCTGCAGTTCAGTAAGGCATACTGCCGTTCTAGAAACATCCAGCTGAGATGTTTTGTACCATCCCACAGAAATTTGCAAATCTTTGTCAACCAGTCGCCTATAGAGACCCCACTGGTCTCTTCCAAATTTTCCTTCAGCACAGAAGATAGTAGTTTTCTATTAACTGTGTTTTTTTTCCTCCCAGAAAGACCTGGCTTTTCTATCTTTCAGTGTAGAGAGCCATTCCTGGTGCTCAGCTTAGTCTGGGAAGTTTATGTTTATAATCCCATGCATAAGCTATTAGAATCCTATCAAGGTAATTCCAGTCTACCACATCCAGTGCAACCCACAGCGAGAACAATGGCACTAAGACCTATCTGTAGTCATGAGGAGCCAGGGGGTCCTAAGTCCAGCTGTGAGGGTGGCCATCTGGAACAAAGGCCTTGATCCAGGGCCTAAACTGGGTTTCATTCATTCATTTTATTTAATGTTTTAAAAAGAATACAAAGCAGTAATAAAAATTAGAAATGATACAGAATTGCACTAAACAAAGTAATGTGAATCTGGCAGCATCTGTTGTGTTGCATAGTGTTGTCTTCATGAAGAAAGGAGAGGCTAGACAGCGGGTGTCTGTGAGGATGGTGGGAAGCAGGTGAGTGCTATGAGCTGGGCTACGAAGGAGACCCGAAAGCATCTCTGTGATGTGCAGAGAAGGGCACACAGAGAGTAAGCTGTATAGTACGGTTGCGGCAGCACCTCCAGTGTGGGGGTCAGCGCTTCAGTCCTGCTGTGCAATCTTTCAAGCCCCAGGAAGTCATAGCTTCTGTCTTGAAGCTCAATCTCAGCTGATGGTGTGGAGCATTTCATCCCCATCTTGTTCCAGCTCACACAAGGGAGCAAGGGTCATGGTTCTGGGGTAACACACCTGCCATTCTTCAGCTGCACTGAGAGGCAGTGTTTAAAGCCGGTTGAAGCGATAAGGAAAAAGTCCTAGCCAGCTCTGTACGTATCAGTACAGAGAAATAGGGTCAGGCTCAGCCAAAATGGAGGCCATTGTTCCTCTTTCTTTTCTTTTTTGTGGAACCGGGGATTGAACTCAGGTCTTTGTACTTGCCAGAGAAGCGCTTATTCTACTGAGCTATCTCCCCGGCCCTCATTGTCCCTCTTTCAAGGAGAGTTGCCCAGGTGGTGCTCCACATTACAGGCCTGATCACTACTTAGCTCAGGGGAAGACCTGGTGTGTGATTAGAATGTGGGGCAAGGTCAAAGGAACACATTCAAGCTACCATTTCCTTATCTAAGTATATTTATCCAATTGCAAAAAGACCAATATTTCTCTTCAATGGAAGGTACTATTATCCTTATTTAAAAAACCAGATAATGATCTGACAACAAGGATAACAAGATAGCAGCAGTGGCTACAGCAAATAGAAATGCAAAAATTCTCATCAAGGTACTGGCATATAGAAGGCAGCAAATCATCAAAAAGATTGTATCTCATGACCAACTAGGCTTCGTCTCAGTGAAGCCAGTATGTTTCAACGTACATAAATCGATACACACACAAACAAAGCAAGAAAGAAGAAAAACAAGATCATTTCAGTAAATGCAAAAAAGCACTTGACAAATCCAATATCCTTTCCTGATAAAAACTCTGAAGAAAGCAGGTAGGAGGGTCTTATCTCAGTCTGATAAAACCATTTATGGCAAATGCATTGCCAAGATCATATTAAATGGGCAACAGTTGAAAACCTTCCTTCTAAAAGCAGGAATAAAATAAGGATGTTCGCTACTACTACTCCTGTATGACATAGTACTTAAAACATTAGCAAAAGCAATTAGGCAAGAAAGAGAAATAAAGGGATAAGTATACAAAAGAGTTCAGTTATCACTGTTTGCATATAACATGATCCTCTATAAGGATCACACTAGGGGACGGGGAGATGGCTCAGTAGAATAAGTGTTTCCCTGGCAAGCTCAAAGGCCTGAGTTCAGTTCCTGGTTCTGCAAAAAAAAAAAAAAAAAAAAAAAAAAAAAAAAAAAAAAAAAAAAAAAAAAAAAAAAAAAAAAAAAAAAAAAAAAAAAAAAAAAAAAAAAAAAAAAAAAAAAAGAGATCACACTAAAACATGTGCTAAAGAGTCTTAGATTTAGTAGTAAAGTTCAGCAATGTATGGTATTAAAAATCAACACACAGAAATAGTACTCCTGTATATCAATAATAAACCTAGAAAAAAAGCAAACCAGAAAGTAAATATTTACAATAGCAAAGGAATTAGCCTAAGGAAGTGAAAGACTTCCACAATGAAGACTTGTATTCTGAAAAAGAAAATCAAAGAGGACATAGAAAATGGAAAGATTTGATTCCTGGTATGCCGTGATGGTCCCACCTCTGGTGCGTGCTGAGATTGAGACTGGGCATGATGATGTGCCTGTAATCCCAGTGCTTTGGAGGCTGAAAACAGGAGGACCACTGTGAGTCTGATCTGTATAGCGAGACCTTGTAGACCCCATAGACCCTGTACCAAATGAAAAAAAAAAAAAAGAGAGAAAATGGAAAGATACTCCTTGTTTTTTGATAGCAGATCCAATATTGTAAGAGTGGCTATTATGGTCAGAATTTGTAAGGGAAATAATTTAACACAGGGCACATAATTTATAGGACTATTTTATAATAGTCACCCAAATAATCAAATACAAAGGAATACAGAAAATCTGTCCACACACTAAAGAGCCAAAGGATCCATATGAGGGCCTGGATTTCATGGCAGTGTCCTGCATGAGTCTAGCCGAAGACCTAGGGCCTGTGGCAATGAGCTCCACAAGTCCACCTGGAGGGCTAGGGCCCATGACAATGTCTCATGCAAGTCTGTATCAAGGATCTGTGCTGAAAAGACCCCGAGGTCAGTGGTGCCAGCGGGCTGAGGGATCTGCACTGGAGCCAGGAAGCGATGCTTAGGCCCAGAGTTCCCCAGAGCAAACAGTAGGCATCCTTAACGACAGTGAAGTCCCAAGCTCTTCTGATGATTAACAGCTGAGTTCAGGGGTTGGGGAGCTGGAACAGTGGAACAAGTGCTTGCCTGGGAAGCTCAAGGTCCTGAGTTCAATCCCTAGTACCACAAAAAGAAAAATAAAATCTAATGTCATAACAGCTGAGTTCATACCAGGAGATCCATGTGACAAGTTTCTGTAGGAGGATCAATAGCACCCCCTTCCTCCCCCAGTGCAGGACCATCCACACCCAGGACCACACTGGATGATTTAGCTCACATGGTGTTGCACTTTGAGGATTAGTCAATCCACTACATCAGCTATTCTTCATACAGAGGACCATCATGTAGAATATATAAAAAACTCAGAAAAAGTAGACCCCTCAAAAATAAAAGGCCCAATCAGAAAAAGGGAAAACAAACCAAAATGAACAGGTAGTTCACAGGAAAAGTGCAAATGGCTGATCAGTACATGAAAAAAGTTCCATATCATTGGCCATCAGAGGAGCACAAACTAAATCAACACTGAGATTCCATTTTATCTAAGTTAGAATGGCCCTTGTCAGGAAATCAAATAATAACAAATGTTGGTGAGGCTGTGGGGAAAAAGGAACCCTGCAGTGCTAGGCATACGAACTAGAGCAAACTCTAGGTGTCAGGATGGAAATTTCTCAAAAGACTAGAAGTGGATGTCCATTGATTCAGCTCTTCACCCTTTTTTTTTTTTTTTTTTTTTTTTTTTTTTTGGCAGAACTAGGGATTGAACTCAGGCCCTTGTGCTTGCCAGGCAAGCCCTTATTCTACGGAGCTATCTCCCGGGCCCCTTTCCCTTTCTAGATATCCTCCTGCGATAGTAAAAGCCCTCATAGTACAGTGACACGTGCATGCCATGTGTGTACCAGCACAATTCGTGATACCTTAATCACGGAAGCAGTCTCTATGTCTACCAGCAGGGGAAGGAATAAAGGAATGTGGTGTTTATACGCAATGGAGAATTATCTGTTCCAAGAAAGATCAGCTTGAGTCATTTGCAGAAATGACTATAATAGTAAATGAAACAAATCAGATACAGAAGATTAAATATTGCATGGCTTGTCTTATAGGAGAAACCCAACTTATAAATAAAGAGCAAAATGAAAGGTAATGGGGAGTAGGGAGATGGCTCTTTCTCAAATGCGAAGGTTATCAAAAGGTGAAAAGGGGTGGCTGAAAAAGGGAATCACGTTATGAGCATGTACCAGTCTATTTAAGGAATATAAACATTATGTCCAGCATACATGTAATGATAAAAATATACAGTTATAGGCCAGGCATGGTGGCGCATGCCTGTAATCCCAGCACTGGGGAGGCTGAGACAGGAGGATTGTTGTGAGTTTGAGACCAGCCTGAGCTACGAAGTGAGCTTAAGGCCAGCCTGAACTGCATAGTGAGACTCTGTCTCAAAAAGACAAAAAAAAAAAAAAAAAAAAAAAAAAAAAAAAAAAAAAAAAAAAAAAAAAAAAAAAAAAATATATATATATATATATATATATATATATACACACACACATATACACACATATATACAGTTATATTTCCAGTTACATTTGAATTTAAAATAATCAACAAATATGGTATCCCTTGAAATATTTAGGATTTCTTTTAGTTAATGCTTTTTGTTGCTTACTGGATGTTTAAATTGATCTGGGTATCCTGCAACCCTGATAGAAGTTTACAGTCCACTTAAAGAGATAAGTGATGTTTAACGATACAATAAACCAAAACATCACAATGTCAACTGCTAGCATTTTGTTAGAATGCTTAATTCTTCATGTTCTGGTATGCTAGGAATGTAGAAATATATGTAACGTTAAATGAAAAAAATTCTATATGTAAAAGGTTAAAATAATAGCATAAAAGCACACAATTCATGTTTTAAAATACCCAGGAAGATTCTTTGTAATCATAGAAAAGCTCTCTCCCATGCACTGGACGTTTGATGTCTTTCTTGCTGGGTGTCTGTGTACTGGGTGAGTCACCCAGTACAGTCACGGACAGGTCTGTGCTGTCCGTGACCCAAGGAATGCGAGCAAATCAGAAGCTGCGCGGGTGGTGTGCAGAGCAAAAGGCAGGGCTTTGCCTGCTTCTGCATTCAGGCTTCTCCTGGAGATGTGCGCCTTGCAAAGCCTATGACACTCAGTACTGACAGAGTGAGCCTAGAGACCCTGAAACATCCATATCACCCAGAAAAAGGCAGCAGCTTTCGGAAGCGTCACTGTGCCAAGACATTTCAGGGTTGAGAAGGAGGGATCAACTTCTCTTCAGCCTCAGAAGCCACAGATGGGTAGCTCTGGCTCAGAGGTTGTCTCTACTTTTCAAATGTAACTAACAATGCAGGCATGGTCACAGCACACAGCTGTAATCCCTGTGCTCTGGGAGGTTGAGGCAGAAGGATCACAAGTTTGAGCCCAGCCTGGATAATTTAGTTTAGACCTTGCCTCAAAATGAAAAGAATTAGAAAATGGGCTTGGGATATGGCTCATTGTGAATGCCCTGGATTCAGTCCACAATACAGAGGAGCCACTGTGTGATTTTTTTTTTTTTTTTTTTTCTAGTTGTCTCTAATGCTACACTTGGTTGAAAGTTAGAATATATGCTTTATTAGATTTGGGGGTCCTGACGACTGTTTCTAGAGATTCTTTCTATATTCTTCTTGTTCTGAAGAAAAAAATTGGACAAAGCAAATGCAAAAGGTACTGAGGTTTACGTTTATTAAAATCAGAAGAGGAAACATGCTAACAGAGTGAGCATGGGGTGCTTAAAAAGGAAAAGAAGGGTTCTTTACAGGGTGAGAGAGGGCCTCTGTGAGAGAGAGAGCGAGCATAACAGCCGAGAGCCTAATGGTACGGTCTTTTGCATGCCCCACTCCTCAGGCTGAAGTCAGCTCTAGGCCCTCTGGTCAGAGACCTGCCTGAGTGCTCAGGAGCGGAACTGAAGAGAGCGCTTTCTGATCAGAACCATCTCCTGTGCATGCCCTGGCGGCCCCGTCCCCCAGCTGGTTTGCCAGGCCCTAATCTCTGCCCTCATTTTCCCCCTTGTAGACATGAATCCCTGGAATTCTTTAGAGGCCTCAGGGTGTGGAGGTCTCCTTCAGGTGGCTACTTTCTGCTGAAAGGGGGTGTAGGCTCCACCCAGGGCATGACCTGCTCACTAACTGCTCTGGGATGCCTGCGTCTCACAGCTGGGCTGAAAAACTCCTGTCAGAAGACAACTAGAAAAGAGTTCATGTCTGTGTGTGAAGATCCGCTCATTTCCACACTTCCTGTGGAGGAGAAAATGGGGCAAAGAGGAATATGATGCCATTTCTCAGGAAAGGACCTACCTGGGACATAAGTGCTGGTCACAATCATGATGGCCAGGGCCACATGCAGAATGTACCTCACTGTTCTCTTGCCACTCTGTAATGGCAGATGAAGCAATTGAGGCCGGCATTTTTGTTTTTATATATTTTTAGGTAATTTTCCACTCAGGCCTTATTTTCAGGGAAACACTTTTTTTTTTTTTTTTTAAACTGCACTAGAGATTGTGTATGTTACCATGTTGCAAAGGACTTGTCTGTGTTTGCCCCTTGTCCTAAGACTTTATGTGTAGTTGACTTCAAACATAGTGAACTGGGCTGGGATCTAGCTCAGCGGTACAAGTGCCTGCCTGCCCAGCACACGGTCTTGAGTTTGATTTCCAGGACCAAAGAAACAAAACCAAAGCAACAACCAAAAAATAAAGGTGGTAGACTAATTAATGTGCTGGAAAAAATTTCGAAGCAGCCAAATGCAGGTGGAACTTAAGTATTTCTGTCTCCTTTTGGCCAGGTCGACAGTAAGAATCAGGAGCAAAAAGCAGAGCCAGATGATATAGAATTTCTAGTTTTGCCAGAAAGGAAGCACCTGCAAAGTTGGGGCAAAAGAGAGCCCAATCGTTGCCCAGGTTTGTGCTCTGGAGTATTAGCTGGGCCGGCCTGAGCAGGCGTGCAGCAGGACCCCACCTCAGGTAATCAAGCCTGGTCATGAGGCTTCTCAGCCTGAATTTGAGAAAAGTTATGCCTGAGGTCAGATGACCACAAGAGGGCACTGTAGAGCTAGAGGCCTCGTGCGAAAGTTGCAGCTTTTCAGTTGCAGAAACTAAGGTTTCCGGTCACCTACTCTAGTGAACTTACTATTAGATCACAAGCTAAGGAGAGAAAAAGGGTCGAGCTATTTCACGCTTTTTAAAAATATATATATAGCCTGGTGTGCTGGCGCAGGCCTGTAATCCCAGCACTCTGGAGGCTGAGGCAGGAGGATTGTTGTGAGTTCAAGACCAACCTGAGCTACAAAGTGAGCTTAAGGCCAGCCTGAACTGCGTAGTGAGACCCTGTCTCAAAAAGACAAATATATATACATATTTTGTCTTCTCAGGAACGCCGTGATATATATATATATTTTGTCTTCTCAGGAATGCCATGGGGACAGAGCTGGCAAAGCACAGCTGGGATAGAACCTGGCCACTGCTCTCTGCCAAAGCAGAGCTATCAGACCAGTCCCAATTTATTTTTATTTTATTTATTTTTGGTCTTTATTTTTCATTTTTGTCTTTTTGAGACAGGGTCTGGCTATGAAGTTCAGGCTGACCTTGAGCTCACTGTATAGCCTAGCCTGGTCAAACTCATACCAATCCTCTTAGCTCAGCCTCCCAAGTGCTGGGATTATAGGCATGCTTCACAGGTCTGGCTCAGTTTATTTGTATGATTTTCTACCACAGCACTCGTTTCTTTTCAACTATTGCACCCGTCACTTATTCTATAACTTTTCATCCCAGAATGGAGCCCATGGTCAGCACTCAAAGCCTTTGCCAGGGGCGCGAGATCGTGAGCAGTGTGTGCTGGGTGAAGAGGTGACTACAGAGTGTGAAGCTTTTTCGTTTCAAAATTTTAAGAAATGCAGAAAACAGTCTTTATGAGTTGACAGAGAATGGAATCTACACTGCAATAAATTTCAGATAGTAAAGGAGTAAGATAAAGAGGCTGAAGGACTTCAAGGTATGCTTGCGGTTACCACAGTTCGTTAATCCAGAGATCATTTATTGAGTACCTACTTTTTAATGTAACTCATTCACCTTTTTACTTATTTTGGCAGACATCAGACAATATGAGCAAAACCACACTGTTCACTATAATTACATTAATTTTTGCTTCAGACAAGTTGAGACATATTTAAGTGGTAGGTTAGGAACATAGCTCAGTGGCACAATGCCTGCCTGGTAAGCACAAGGTTGTGAGTTCGATTCCTGGTACCACAAAAAAAAAAAAAATTAAAGAAAGAAATAGAAAAAAAGGAATGCTGGGTCACACATGGTAGCACACACCTGTGATCCCAACACTCAGGAGGCTGAGGCAGGAAGATTGTTGTGAGTTCAAGACCAGCTTGGGCTACAAAGTGAACATAAGGTCAGCCTGAACTGCATAGTGGGATCCTGTTTCGAAAAACAAAAACAAAAACCATGTTTAAATGGATAAAATTCCTGGTTACGTACATTTCCAGAACCCTGACATACAATTTTTCAAATTAGGACAAAACAATGCTTACATATTATCCATTAGACCATTCTATAGTAAACTAAGTCAATATATGTATTTTAAAATTAACACCTGTGAGGCTGGGGAGATGGCTCAGTAGAATAAGCACTTCGCAAGGGCCTGAGTTCAATCCCTAGTTCTGCAAAAAAAAAAAAAAAAAAACCAAAACATTAACACTTGCATTTTTGTTTTTTTGTTTTTTTTTGGTGGAACCAGGGACTGAACTCAGGCCCTTGCACTTAGCAGGGAAGCACTTATTCCACTGAGCCATCTCCCCAGCCCCAACACCTGCATTTTTAAAAAAATCTATGCAGATAGATAAAATGATATTTACCTAAAGTTTTATGAAAACGTAGGTGACCATACAAATCTTGTTCATAACTATAGTGACCATGACCACTTAAAAACTGAATCTCTAGGGCTGGTGAGATAGCTCAGTGGACTTAGTGCCTGCTTAGGTAAGTCAGTGACTGGAGTTCAATCTCTGGTGCCACATGCCCCACTGCCCCGCCCCTGGGAAGTGCACGCCTGTGATCTCGGTGCTGGGGATCAGAAACCACCAGAGCTGTGTAGGGAGACCCTGTACCAAATACATAAAAACCAACCACAAGAACTACAACAACAACAAAAACTGAATCCCTAAACCAAGGAAGTCTAGTCTGGTGGGTAAGTGGTTTTTAATCTGTTGATCAGGATGCCCTTGAGAAACACTGACTTGTTCTAGGTTCGCACAGTTCCTACCAGCTTCTCACATTGTTAGCTATTGTGCATGTGAGACTAGCTCCACTTATAAATGATTTTTTGGTTTTCATTTTTTGAGACAGGATCTTGCTCTATAGTGGAGACTGGCCTTGAACTCTCTGTGTAGTCCAGGCTGGCCTCAAACTCATAGTGATCCTCCTGTCCCAGCTCCCTACCCCCCAGGGCTGGGGTTACAGGAAAGTACCTTGTATTATAAGCCTAATATTTATTCATAAAATTGTGCAAACAAGTTCAAGGAACTTGGGAGAAATATATGAAAAGTTCTCCTCTTCATATTTTTGTTTTACATAACAAATTATCAAATACACTTGCATAGGGGCCCGGGGAGATGGCTTAGTAGAATAAGCGCTTCCCTGGCAAGCGCAAGGGCCTGAGTTCAATACCCGGTTCCAACAAAAAACAAAAAACAAAACAAAACAAAAAAAAAAAACCTGTAATCTGTATTGGACAAGTCATTCCCACAGAAAATCATTATGCACGTTTTTATTTTTTCTGGTGTTGGGGATCGATCTCAGGACCTCACCCTGGCCAGGCAGGCGCTTTTACCACTGAGCTAACTCCCCGGTCCCTATGTACTGATTTTACTGCGAAGGTCCTGGCTCTCCAGTGGTACTCGTATATGCAACATAAAAACTTTGAAATTTTTTTATTGAAAAAATAACATTAACACTACAGAATGAGTAAAAAGGGAGTAATCTTGAAAAACAAATTGGAAAAAGGAAGAATTCGAAGTAAACGCGTCTTGCCCCTTTCATACTGCCAGACCCTTAATTCCTACAATGTGAAGACGGAAAGAGGCTTCCGATAAAGTTGCCTGGAAAGCACTGCGCGAGCCCCTGCTTTGCGCCTGCTCCCGGAAGCCTCCGCAGACGGTTCTGGAGCGTCCCGCGCATCTCTCATCTGTTAGCTTAGCGCGCCCCTAGTGGTGGCACGTTTAAGCGAAGTTAAAGTCCGATTTCTCAAAAAACTGGTTTGGCGGGCCCAGGTCCTTCCCAGAGCCACGCTGCGCCCCTAGGTGTAAAGCCCACCTCCCTGGTCTGTCCCGCCCCAGCCAGGCCCTACAGCGTTCACACCGCCTCCCTCCGGCAGGGACGCCTGCACCACTTTTTAAAATTTTTTATTTTATTGAAGTACAAATATCAATGAGACAGTTTTAAGATACCTTGACAAGATGGATTTGATAAATTAGTACATTGCAAACTGTTTTCATAATGTTTTGGTATCATAGAAGGTGCATACATGATATTATACTTACAGACATTATTATACCGTATGTCTCTTATCAGTAAATTAAGAGAGTGTAGCTGTTTGCGTATCTTATTTTTTATACCTGAATTACATCAAAGATTCAGTAATTAATACTTTCTACCTTGTTATTTTCCTAGTGGTTGTCCATAGTACTAGAAGCCGACATAATATCCTATCCACCCACCATCAGTGCAAATTTTGCCTCTCATAGAATTATGTAGAAGCATGGTGTTATCTATCCCAACTGTACTGTCCATACACACACATCATGATTCTTAATTTCTATACCTGTCAAAGATGGACACTCCATTGTCATTCAACTAATTTAGGTGCCTGAACTCAACGACACAAGCCAACACAGTCCAGCATTCCACAACAACAGTGACTTATCCGAAGAAGTTGTCGTGCATAGCCATATTTTTTTTTTTTTTTTTTTTTGTCTTTTTGAGACAGGGTCTCACTATGCAGTTCAGGCTGGCCTTAAGCTCACTTTGTAGCTCAGGCTGGTCTCGAACTCACAACAAGCCTCCTGCCTCAGCCTCCTGAGTGCTAGAATTACAGGCATGTGCCACCACGCCTGGCTTGACCATAGCCATTTACAGCTCAACTTATTATTATGGCCCCACAATGTATACCTCATTTTTATACTTTTCTGCTGGATGGTTAAGACCTAGATAGAAGCAAGACCAATATACCAACACATGTACTTTTTGTTTCTTATGAGGTCAGTGAAATCCCCTCAGGGTTTATCTTGTAGTCCTGTACATTATTCTTAGATCCTTTGTCTGTGTCATCCATGTGGATGGGTCACGGCCAATGCTTGACCAGTTTGCTCTCTGTGAGAGCCTGAGAGAAAGTTTTCTCTCCATGTGACTCTCCCCAGACACACTATAGAACTTTGATCCCTTCCCTCTGTGGCTCCATAATCTCCTTGTTCAGAAAACTTGGAACTCAACTGAGTTTCATGATGTTGCAGGACAGGTTCTCCTATGTCCTAAGTCTTCACTGACCTGAAAGGCTAGGGCCAAAATGTTGGCTGGCTTTGTGGCTCTTCTATTTCTCCAGTTTTGATCTGTGAGCTTAGGTTGTTAACCATCCAGAAGAAAAGCTGATTAGTATCCTGCAGCATATGCCATTCACTTTGCCTTATCTGACTCAATAGTTTTTAGTTGTTGTTGTGTGTTTCCATTTGTACTTCTGCTTTTCGCTTCTTATACTAGGGAGACTATATGATATTTACACATGTGTGTCTGGTTTATTTCACTTACGAGTATATGTTCAAGTGGCATCCACTTCAGTATAAATGCTTCAAACTTATCATTCTTAATAGATGAGTAATATTCCATTATATAGAAATACCACATCTTTTTCAACTCATGTGATGGACATCTTGGTTGTTTCCAAGATTTTGCTTTCTACATGCCGAAAACTAAAACTTGACCCAACTCTATCACCATGCACTAAGTTAAAGTCAAAATGGATTAAAGATCTAAACATTAAAACAGAAACACTCAATCTCCTGGAAGAGAAAATAGGAGGAACTCTTGAAGACATAGGAGTAGGTAAAAAGTTCATGAACAAACATATTTGCACGGGAAGCACTTGAAAGAATCAACAACTGGGATCAACTCTTCTTAAGGAGCTTCTGCATGTCAAAAGAAATTGTCAACACAGTGAAAAGACAACCCACAAATTTTGAAAAAATCCTAACTAATAAGCAATCCAACAAAGATCTACTGTCTAGAATATATAAAGAACTAAGATATAGCAGGGCCCTGAAATTTAAAGACCCAATTCAGAAATGGGCATTTGAGATGAATACACACTTTTCAGAGGACGAAATTAAAGAAGGGAATAAATATCTGAAAAAATGCTCCACATCGCTAGCCATCCGTGAAATGCAAATAAAAACAACACTGAGATACCATCTCACTCCAGAAAGAATGGCTATCA
>PVKA01034414.1:0-23479 GCA_004027165.1 Ctenomys sociabilis
TTGATATAATTCAGCTATAAAAAACTTGTAAATATAATTTCATGTATGCACCTTGTACAGTACCAAAACGTTATGAAAACAGTTTGCAATGTATTAATTCATCGACTCTGTATGGTTAAAGTGTCTTGAAACTGTCTGATTGACATTTGTATTTCAATAAAATAAAAATAAATGGAAAAAAAGATAAAAAAAACAAAAACAAAAAGAAAAAAAAATAAATAAATCAGTATATTTAGAAAGCACTTTCTATCTATCTATATATATATCTACATCTATATGTATACATATATACAATCTATATATATATCACATATATTTCTCTCTATATTTATTACATATGAATCATTTCAACATATAGGATAAAATTAAAACAACTGAAAGTTAGAAAAGAATAACATCTTAAGAGTTTTTCTTGATTCCAATGACACATGTGGAGTATTTTCAGAGTTAATTTCAGTAATAAATATAATATTCTGTTACAGAAAATGACATTTAGAATGAATTTTAGAATTCATTCTGTTGCACAGGCAAAAAGGAGTGTTCTTCCCTGATATGTGAATTTCTATTGAGGGCTATTTCAAAGAAATGCTCATAAGTTTTTCACCACTTTCTATACAGTAAAAGCCATTCTCTACAACTCATTCTTTGAAATATACGCATGTTTATACTGTGTCTTTGTATCTTTGTCATTCACTTCTTGGTTTTCTTTGGCTCAATGCTTTTCACAAGACATTCAATAGTGCTTCTTACCACTTAGAGAACTCCACCACCTTTCTGCATTTTGATGCTTTAAAGTACTATATTTATTAATCAATTAATCACAAACTAGATTCAGCCACTTCTGAAAAGGCCAATCCCATATGACTGCAAGAAATATTTGGAGGAAGAACTAGATTCAACACACAACACATGTTTACTGTTTTATTTTCCCCTAGACTGTACACATAATCAATATGAATATATAAATTATTTTTTACTATATTCTGAATGCTATATCAAAATGCTACTTACTAGATGGCTTATGAACACCAGAAATTTATATCTCATAGGCTAGAGGCTAGGAAATAAAACACCAAGGCAGATTTGATGGCTGTTAAGGATTCCTTTTACAGCTCCATGTTACTCTGCTCTCAGAAAGAGGGAATGAATGTTCTTTCTTAATCTTCTTTTTATAAAAAACACTATCATAATTCATGGGAGCTCAATCATAACCTTAACATGTCCCAAAGGTCTCATATCCTAATACATTAGTACAAATTTCAACTTATGAATTTCAAACACCATAAATATTAAAACTATAACACATTATAAACATGCATATATTTCAGATGAAATTGAGTGCACTCCGGGTGGTATGGCCGTAGACTACAAGAACATATTTCAAAATATTTGTATTGGACCACCCAAACCCAGGTCCTGAAAGTGTGTGGGAGAGCTTATGTGATCCTCTGCGCCCATTGGACCTCTCCAGACCAAGGGCAGACTGAAATTTTGACTGAGAACTTTCCCCATGCTCTCTGGACCCCTCCAGATGTGCCCAAGCCCAGTACTGGCAAGTGTGTGGGATAGCTTCTGTGCCCGCTGGACCTTTCCAGATGAAATTGAGGCCCACCCTTGAAATAGACTTTCTCTGCACTCTTCCACCCCTCCAGAGCCAGCCCAAGCGTGTCTTGTCTCTGAGAACTTCCATTGAGCTCTCAGAACCTCTCCAGACATGGCCAGGTCCAGGCCATGAAAATATATGGGAAAGCTTCTGCACTTTCCTGTGATCCCTGGACAGCTTCACACTCAGTGCAGGCCTGGCATACAGGCCTGGGGAGAAACACTGCAGCTTAAATCCCTGAAGAGAGAATAGGGGCCAGCTATTCCAGAGTGCTTTTTGTCCCATCTTGCCAGATGGGTAAAGCAGGTACAGCTACAAGGGCTGCATCAGGAAGGAGCTGAGCACAGTAGCCAGATCTAAGCCAGGCACAACTGGATGAACTCAAAATTAGTTGATCTGCTCCTGAATTTTAGTAAGTGATAACGTTATTAATGCACCAAAGCTCTACACCAAAAGTCAGTGAATGGTGCCATGCAAAATGACAAGAAGAAGAAACAAAATGCAATCTCAGGTCACAAGCCCACCCAGAACAAGTGCAGAGGAAACTAGCACAGCTGAAATGTCTGAATTAATAGCGTGAGTAGAAAAGTATAGAACTCAGATCAGAATTAATTTCTGAAACAGAAAATATCTCTCATATGATAGCATCTGAAATAAACAATCAAATGTGGAAATATATAGAAGAAATCAGATCAAAATTAATCTCTAAAGTAAAAGAATTAATAACTGCTTCTCAGGAAGACACTGACAAAAATAGAGGACATTAGAAAAGCCATGGATTTCTTGAATGAGCAATGCAGGAAAGCAATAGATTGCATGAAGCAAAGTTAAAGAGATACAAAGAAACTTAAAATTTCAATCACAAGCTCACAAAACCGTTTGAGTGAAAGTGAAGATAGAGTTTCAGATCTTGAAGATGCTGTCATAGCTAGTGAAAAGGTAAGAAAAAAGATCCCTTTATAAAACTAGGATATAGGAAAAAATAATTCATCATCTGCATGACAATGCCAAGATGAACAACGTGAGACAAATATAATCAACAAGAAAAAAGGAGTCAATACAAACGATATAAAACAAACATGGGCAGAAGTAATAACAGAAAACTTCCCAAATAAGAGGAAACAATTTGAAACTCAGTTAACCGAAGCATACAGAACTCCAAATAGGGGTCCGGGTAGATAGCTCTGTAGAATAAGAGCACAAGAACAATATACTGAAGGTTACTAGAGAAAAGATGCAGATCACATTTAAAGGAAAATCCATAACAAATAATATCTAAAGAATTTCATGAGGACAAAGCCAACCCTATACAGACTACTGAAAGATGTTCTAGATAGTGAACAAAATGATCGAAATTACACAGATGAGAACAGGAGGAAGCCACTAAATAGAACAAACAATTAAACTCAGGAGCAAAAGGAGTCAACAACAGCAATAAATAAATAAAATGTGATTATGTATCAATACATCTCAATTACAACTATCCGTGCAAATGGACACAATTTACCAATTAAAAGAAATAGACTGGCACAGTGGATTAGGAAACAAAACCCAACAATATGCTGTATACAAGAAACACATTTAAATCATAAAGAAATTCATAGACTGAAAGTGAACGGATGGAAAACAATACTACATGCCCCAGCACATCAGAAACGATCAGGGGTAGAAATTCTGTCCTCAGACAGTCTCAACATCAAATCAAGAATCATTAAATGAAATAAAGAAGGCCACTGTATACTAGTTAGGGGAAAAATTCAAGAGGAACAGATAACATTCATAATGTATATGCACCAAACATAGGAGCATTCAAGAATATAAGACAAATCTTCATATACATGAAAATTCTAATATCCAATCCCACAAAATTAGCTGGATATCTTAACACCCCCTTATGACAAAAACATAGGTTAAGCAAACTAAAAATGAGCTACGAAGAAGACTTAGTGGACATATAGAGTGTTTCACCCAACGCTGTATATACTTTTTTTTTTTTTTTTTTTTTTTTTTTTTTGTCTTTTGGAGACAGGGTCTCACTATGCAGTTCAGGCTGGCCTTAAGATCACTTTGTAGTTCAGGCTGGTCTCGAACTCATAACAATCCTCCTGCCTCAGCCTCCTGAGTGCTGGGATTACAGGCCTGCGCCACCACGCCTGGCTGTATATACATTTTTTTTTCTGCTGAACATGGGTCATTTTCTAAAATACACCACATATTGGTCCATAGGTTATGCTTCAGTATATGCAATAAAACAGAAATTATCTCATGCACATTATCTGCCCATAGTGTAATGAAACTAAAATGAGAGAACAAAATAGAAAAACTGCTTAAATACATGGACATAAAATGACACCCTACTCAGGAACCAATGGGTCATAGATGAAATTAAACAAGAAATTCAACAATACCTACAGTTCAATCAAAATTCAAGCACAACACATCAGAATTTATAGGATAAACACTTGTCAGAGGGAAATTTATAGCTGTGAACTCAAACGTGAGGAAAACAGAACAGGAACAAATAAACACCATAATGTTGCATTTCCAACATCTAGAAAAGGAAGAGAAAACAAAATCCAGATCCAAAGGACCTAAAAATATTATAAAGATTTGATCAAAAATTAGTTCAGTTGAGAGGAAAAAAAGTTCTAAGAATTAATGAATAAAAAAAACCAGTTGTTTGAAGATTAAATAAAATTGATAAGCCCCTAGCTAACCTCATCAAAAAGAGGAAAGAAAAAATTCAAATAAGAGCAATAAGGAATAAAAAGGACATGACTACCATAGACCCAGTGGAAATTCAGGAGATTGTCAATAGCTAATTTGAGAACATTTATTCTCACAAAATAGAAGACACAGAAAAAATGGAAAGATTTGTAGAAAGGTACACATTACCAAACTGAATCAAGAAGATGTAACAAATCTCAATAACCCAATAACAGCTAGCAAATATGACATGTACTAAAAAATTGAATGGCAAAGAAAAGTCCAGGCCCTGCTGGATTCACAGATGAATTCTATAATAAATTGACAGGAGATACAATCTCTATACTCCTCAAAATCTGCAATGAATTTGAAAAGGAAACAATTCTCCTGAAATTATTCCTAGAGGCAAGTATCATACTGATACCAAACCAGGGAAGCATGCAAGAACAAAGAGAGAACTATAGGCCAATTTCTCACATAAGCATAGATGCAAAAATCCTTAAGAATATCCTAGCAAATAGAATACAGCAAATCATCAACAAGATCATACACCATGACCAAGTAGTATTCATCACAGGAATGCAAAGATGGTTCAACATTCGAAACTCTATAAATGTAATATACTATATCAATAGAGCAAAAACTAAAAACCACGTGACCATCTCAATTGATTTGGAAAAGTCTTTTGACAAATTTCAACACTCATTCATGTTCAAAAATCAACAGAAAATTCGAATAGAAGGCATGCACTTCACTCAGAAAAAAGCCATTTATGAAAACCCAAGATGAACAACAGCTAACATAATTCTAAATCGGGAAGAACTGATATCCTTTACTCTTGAATCTGGTACAAGACAAGGATGTCCTCTATCACCACCCCAATGAACACAGTTCTGGAATAATTAGCTAGAGCCATTAGACTAGAGAGAAATAAAAGGAATTAGAATAAGTAAAGAAGAAGTTAAATTATCGTTATTTGCAGATGATGTGATAATTTACAAGTAAAACCCAAAAAGCTCCACCAATAAGCTACTAACTAGAACTTTTACATAAATTCATAGCATAGCAGGATGCAAAGTCAGTACTCGAAAGTCAATAAAATTCCTCTACATAGATAACAAACACACTGAGAGGGAAATTATAGAAACAATACTTTTTACCTTAGCACCAAGGAAAATGAAATACTTTGGAATTAATCTAATTAAAGAAGTCAAAGATCTTTTCAAGGAAAATTACAGTACTCTTAAAAAACAGATTGTAGAGGATTTCAGAACATGGAAAGATATTCCCTGCTCCTGGATAGGAAGAACCAACATTGTCAAGATGACCATACTCCAAAATTGCTATAAAGATTTGGTACAATCCTTATTGAACTACCACCAACACACCTCACAGATCTAGAGAAACGGTTCCTAAAATTTATTTGGAAACAGAAAAGACCTAGAATAGCAAAAGCAATCCTGGCCAACAAAGGCAAGACAGGAGGCATTACAATCCCGGACTTCAAACTACCCTACAAGGATACTGTGATAAAATTCACATTGTACTGGCAATGAAATAGACCTGAGGATCAGTGGAACCTATTAGATGACGTTGAAGCCTCAACAAATGCACTCAGCACCTGCATCTTTCATAAATGGGCCAAACATACTCACTGGAAGAAACATACCCTCTTTAACAAATGGTGCAAAAAAAAACCTGGCTCTCTACATTCTAAAAACTAAATCTTGACCCTGGAATACCACCAGGCAACATGGTAAAGTCAAAATGGATTAAAGATCTAAACATTAAAACAAAAACATTAAATCTCCTAGAAGAGAAAGTAGGAGGAACTCTTGAAGATGTAGATATAGGAGTAGGTGAAGAGTTCATGAACAAAAATGAAATCACACGGGTAAAACTGAAAAGATTTTGCACGTCAAAAGAAATTACTAAAAAGGGAAAAGGCAACCCATAAATTTGGAAAAAATCTTCACAAAGAAGTATTCAGACAAAGGACTGCTCTCGAGAATTTATAAACAACTGAAATGTATTAAGGCCCCAAAATTAAAGACCCAATCCAGAAATGGTCATCAAAGATGAACAGACATTTCTCAGAGGATGAAATTAAGCGAATAAATATATGAAAAAATGCTCCACATCACCAGCCATCCATGAAATGCAAATAAAAACAACACTGAGATATCTCATCCCAGAAAAATGGCTTTCATAAAGAAATCATCCAACAACAAATGTAGAGGCTGTAGGAAAAAGGAACCCTTCTCCACTTTTGGTGGGAATGTAGACTGGTGCAACCATTTTGGAAATCAGTATGCAGACCCTTTAAGAAACTAGGACTGGAAATCTCATTCAAGCCAGCTACTCCCTATTGGAAATTTTCCTGGAGGATCTGAAAATATCAAATCATAATGGTATATGTGTACCTATGTTTATAGCAGCACAATTTGTGCTAGCCAAATCTTGGAAACAACCAAGATGCCTGTTACCTGAAGAATGGATGAAAAAGATGTGGTATTTTTATACAATGGAGTATTAAACTCATAGCCTTTATATTTCAGTGGATGCCACTTTAATATTTACTTATAAGTGAAATAAACCAGACACACGTGTAAATATCATATTGTCTCCATAGTATAAGAACTCAAAAGAAGAATTACAAATAGAAAGGTATAACACAATTGAAAGGAAAGTAAGCACTTGAAGACTAGACAATGAAGAGAGAGTGAGAAAGACAGAGGCAAAGCCATACAGTTATATGTACAAGATGAATAAGGCATTGATCCTGAGAAATCTTTAGAAGATTATTGAATCTAGCAGTTAATTTGGCGGGATTCTCACCGTGGCTAACTGTGTATACTGATACCTGTGAATTAAGCAACTGCACTGAAAATGGCAATTTGTAATAGTAGGTTCATGCTTTGTATGTATGTATTCTGGTTTTCTCAATACCTGCTTCCTGTCATGACACACCGCTTGCTGCTGTGCTGTCTCTTGCATAGATGATTGTTTAAAAAGGAGGGTGGTGGTAAAAAATCAGGAGACAGGCAAAGGAGTGTTGAAGGACTGTCCTGCTACAATTTTGTATATGATTAGAATTTTAAACTTATGTGTAACATATAATATTGTTTATTCCTATTTTTAAAATATATTTTAGTTGTTTATGTTATATTTTGTAAGGACTTTTAACATATCAATACTTGATGAAAAATATTTGTTCCATGTTAAGCCTAAAATATTAGATATTCAGACAGATAGTGAGGTTAAACAGCCTAAATTGTATGGTAATAACAATAAGTTCCTCTTCTAGTGTGTTAAAAATCTAAGTTTGCAGACCAAAAATTAAAGATAAAAGGAGGCTGCAAGGGCAGCCAACATTTTGGCCCTAGCCTTTGAAGGTCAATTGTGCTCAGGATATATGAAAACCTGTGCTGTAACATCATGCAACTCAGCTATGTCCCAACTTTTCTGATCAAGGAGATTATGGAGCCAAAGAGGAAAATGATTGATGATATAGAATGTGCCTAAGGATGGTCACATAGAGAGAAAACATTCAGGCTTTCACAGAGCATATTGGTCAAGCAATGGTAGTGACTCAACCACATGTCTGACACAGACAAAGGATCTACAAACTGCAGTACAGGGTCACAGGATGAATCCTGAGAGAATTTGACTGACCTTCATCAGATACAAAAGCTAAAATTTTTGTTACATGGGTCTTAACCATCCAACAGAAAAGTATAAAAACGAAGTATAAGGAGTAAAGCCATATTATTATGCTGAGCTATAAAAGACTCAAGGCAACAGCTTCTAAAATTGCCAGACAGACGGAAAACCCAATACTATTATGGACTACTATGTTATTTTGAAATAGTTTTCTGAATTCACACACCTATAATATTTAAATGACAAAGCGGAATACAAATGAATGACCATTTTGCATTCAAAATAGTTAAGCTAGATATCCAGCTACATTCTCTTAATTCAAGTAACAGAGGTGTCTGCTTTAACAGTTTTCTATTTGTAAATAGAATATCATGTCTGCATCTTGTACAACAGATAACCACTAAGCAAACAATATACAATGTATTAATTATTGAATCTGTTCTAATTTGATTTGAAATTGTATGTGTTCTTCAATAAAATTATGAAAAAAAGAAAGCAGATGCCTATGATACCATGAAAAAGAAATATGCATGAATCATTTAAATGTGCAAGATATCTAATTTAGCTGTTTGTTTTCAGAATCAATAGCTATAGTTGAATAACTTGAGCTGCTATTTATTTCTGGTGAAGAATGCCAAAATGGTTTAATTAGTAATGCATTGATTTTTTTGAATCATGAATATGTAGGCAACTTTGATTTGGAAATATTCTAAACTTTAAAATAGTGACAAGAAGTGAGGTCTATTTTGATTATTTATTTAAATCCTTCTCTACTAAGAGAAAAAACAACTACTAACACAGCAGAGATGTTCAAGAAATATTATTACGTGATATAAGGAAGTTTGAAATAATTGATTTAGGGTTGCTGTTTACTACTAAACTGGATTTTTTGACCATGGGGTTCTCACTAGAGAATCATTTGCAGGCACAAAGGCGCATTTGTGTCATTATTGTTTATATTAACAAAGACCAGTGATCTAAGTAGACACAAAGAGAAGAATAGATAATTAATATTAAATTCATTAAAATTATTTATTTAATGAAAATAAGTTCAGCTTCTTGCATGAACATAAATTAAAACAATCAAATGAGGAACCAAATCTAAAACTCAAACATAAATACAATGTAACTTACAATTTTAACAGGAAAATTTCAATAATATGCTGTTTAGGAACAGATATATACGTTGAATATTATAAAATATATCCAAGATGTAATTGGCATTGAACTTAGGGAAGGGTATGACATAGAAAGATAACCTAAGGAATGAAACTTTTTGTCTTTACCTGCCTAAAAGTAAAGACAGATAAAAATACTATTTAAGTAGTAAAATAAAATTTACTGTCTTACAGGTGTTTGAGAAATAGGAGATTAAGATGATATATGGCAATGTAAACTAGTAATATATTAGTGATAAATAGTGTACGCAAACTTAATTTCAAAGAATACCAGATATGTGAGCACTGTTACTTTGGTCATACATGCATAATCACACCAAAAGTAGTTTATTCTTTAAACGCAGTTTTCAACAATTAATAATAAATACAGCTCACTCTCGTCTGTGCCCACCCAGCCCCAGAGACTGGCCTGAGATAGCGCAGGCCAACTCCAGCAGCCTCCTTGATCCTGTGCACGCTGCCCAGCCCCAGAGATTGGCGGAGACAGTGCGGCCGACTTTGCGATCTTCCTGGATCCAGCGGCTGACTCCAGCGGCCTCCTGGATCCCACCCCAAGCTCTCCCAGTGAGACTCATGACTCACCAGGCTTCCCAGATCAGTGAGTGTGTGGTGAGTCCGAGGGAGAGCCTTTGGCTTCTTCCCATGAGCACTATGCGGATCACTAACCTGAAACCCTTCACGCCAGTGACTGGCCTGAAACCTCAGGACCCACTCACCAGCACCTCCCCGGATTCCCTGCCCTAAAGCCCACAGATCGAGTGGAAATTTCACCGATTCTCTGGGCATCAAAGCTCAGTGAGTGTACAACTCCAGGCCCGCTGTGCCAGAGAGACATTTCCCAGGGATTCTGCCCCCTCACATGCTGAGGCAGCTCCAGACCCAGTGCAGCTAGGCTGGTGAGAGCTCCAGGCCCACTGTGCCAGAGGAACATTACCCAGCAATTGTCGGTCCCACCCCACGGCCACAGACCCAATGCAGTTTGGCCTGGAGTGAGAATTCCAAGCCTGCCACGCTGGAGGGACATTTCTCAGTGATTCTCAGTCCCACCCCACAGCCTGAAACCCAGTGCAGCCTGGCCTGTGAGTGAGGGCTCCAGGCCCGCTGCACCACAGGGATCTTTCCCAGCCTTCTTGGGTTCTGGCCTGTAGACCCGGACCCAGCACAGGCTGGCTAACCTAGTACAGCCTACCTGGTGAATAAGATCATTCACTATCCTTTTGGGAGCCCAACAGACCCTCCGAAGCCCAGGCCGGCCACCTAGAGAGCGACCTGCCTGACACAGGAGGGCTGACTCCAGCAACTTTCTGGATCCTTGCCCCAAAGCCAGCCAAGACAGTGGGAATTTTCATTACTTGCTCTGCATCCCAGATCGGTTCATGACCTGAACAGGGAAGGAACAGAGGGGAACCACAGGAGCTGCAGCAAAAAGGAACTGAACACAACAGCTAGATCCAGGGTAGGCATACCCATGGATAATCTCAAACTTAATACACTGGCACCAGAATCTCATAACAAGTTAAGGTTATAGCTGCACGAAGACTCTATACCAAAGGTCAAAGGGCAGTGCCAAACAAAATGACAAAGACAAGGGGAAAAACGCAATCCCAGACCAGTAAGGGCAGAGGACACTAGCTCAGCTGCAATGAATGAATTAACAGATAGAGCAGCAAAGCAACAACAGCAGAAAGGCATAGAGGAAATAAAATGAGAAGTAATTCCCCAAATTAAAAAAATATATATCTGAACACATAGTATTTGAAATAAATAATTAATTCCAGAAATATTGGGGGGAAAAAGAGAGCTCACCCAGAACAAGTACAGAGAGCACTACTCCAGCTGAAATGTATGAATTAACAGCATCTGAAGCAAAAACACTACACCAGAAAGGTCATGAGGAACTCAAAGCAGAAATAATTTCTGAAATCAAAAAAGAATTCTTTGAAAAAAAAGAATTCTTTGAAATCATAGCATCTGAAATACAGAAACAAGTCCAGAAATATACAAAGGAAACCTAACTTCGAAATACCACTACAGAAAAAGAATTAATAACTACCTCTAAAGAAGACATGGATAAAAGTTGAGGAGATCAGAAATATGATGAATTCCTTGAATGAGCAATACAGAAAAGAAATAGAACACATGAAACACAGTCAAAGAGATATAGAAGAACTAAAAATATCAATCACGAGTCTACAAAACCATTTGAGTAAAAGCAAAGAGAAGAGTTTCAGATCTTGAAGATGCAGGTGCAGCTAGTGAAAAGATGAGAAAGGATCTCTTAAAAACAACGAGAATGCAGGAGAAAATAATCCATCACCTGCGGGATGACACCAGGATGAACAATGTGAGAGTAATTGGTATCAACAAGAATAAAGGAGTCAATACAAATGACATAAAAAGAATTTTGGGAGAAGTAATCGTAGAAAACTTCCCAAATATGAGGAAACAATGCAATATTCAGCTCACCGAAGCATACAACACTGAATAACTTCAACCGAAGTAGAAACACACAGACATATAATAGTTAAAATCCCAGAACTCCAACACAAAAATAGTATACTGAAAGCTGCTACAGAGAATAAGCAGATCACATTCAAGGGAAAACCCATCAGAATTACAGCTGACTTCTCTACGTAAACAATGAACGCAAGGAGAGCATGGAGCAGAGTTCTTCAACTCCTACATGACAACAAATACCAGCCAAGACTATTATACCCTGCAATACTCACTTTGAAGTTTGATGGAAAAGTGAAATACTTCCAGGAAAAAGAACAACTAAAGAATTTCGTGATGACAAAGCCATCCCTCCACAGGATGGATGTTCTAGAGAGAGACCACATGACCAGAACTCCATGAATGAGAATGGAAGGAAGCCACTAAACAAGACAGACAATTAAACACAGGTTACAAAGGAATAAACATCTCCTGGTAAATATCATGATGAACATAAGTCAGCACATTTCAATTATAACCATCAACGTAAATGGAGTCAATTCTCCATTTAAGAGAAATAGACTGACACAGTGGATTAGGAAATAAAATCCAACAATATGTTCTATACAAGAAACACACTTAACTCAAAAGGACATTCATAGGCTCAAAGTCAAAGGATGGAAAACAATAACATATGCCCCAGCACCTCAGAAAAAAGTAGGAGTAGAAATTCTGCTCTCAGACATTTTCAACTTGAAATCAAGAATGATCAAGCGACACAAAGAAGGTCACTATATATTAGTTAGGGGAAAAATTCAAGAGCAAGAGGTATCAGTCATAAATATCTATGTACCAAACACAGGAGTACCAAACAATGTGAGACAAATCTTAATGGACATGAAAAACTTAATGTCTAAGAACACATCTTAACAGGAGACCTTAACAAACCCTTATCTCAAAAAGATAGGTCAACCAGACAAAAAATTAGCAAGGAAGGAGCAGAACTGAACCAGAGCTTGGAACAAATGGACCTAGTGGACATATACAGTGTTCCACCCAAACACAGCTGAATATGCATGTTTTTCAGCTGCATATGGGTCATTTTCCGAAATAGACTGCATACTAGTCTAGAGGACATGCATAAGTTTATGCAAGAAAACAGAAATTATCCTATGCATATTATCTGACCACAGTGCAATTAAACTGGAAATAAATGACAAAAGCAAACAGAAAAACCCGCTAAATTCATGGAAACTAAACAACAACCTACTCAGCAATCAATGGGTCACAGAAGAATTTAAACAAGAAATTCAAAAATATCTACAATTCAATGAAAATTGAAGTACAACTTACTGGAGTTTATGGGATGTGACGAAAGCAGTTCTTAGAGGGAAAAATCATAGATATGAACACAAACATTAGGAAAGCAGAGTGGGAACAAATTAGCATCCAAATGTTGCACCTACAAGAACTAGAAAAAGAAGAGCAAACAAAATCAAGAGTGCAAAGATGGGAAGAAATCATAAAAATTAGAGCAGAAATTAATTCAATTGAGATGAAGAAAACAGTTCAAAGAATCCACAAATCAAAAAGTTGGTTCTTTGCAAAAACTAAATAAAGTTGATAAGCCTCTAGCCAATCTCAACAAAAAGAGGCAGGAATAAATTCAAGTAGAAGTAATAAGGAATGAAAAGGGTGAAATCACGACAGACACAGTGGAAATTCAAAAGATTATCAATAGTTACTTTGAGAATCTTCACACTCACAAATAGAAGACACAGAAGAAATGGGTAGATTCCTCGAAAGGTACAAATTACCAAAACTGAATCAAGAAGATATAACAACTCTCAATAAGCCAATAACAAAAAACGAAATATGAAACGTAATAAAAAGCCTACCAACAAAGAAAAGCCCAAGTCCTGATGGATACAGAGCTGAATTCTACAAGAAATTTATGGAAGATATAATCCCCACACTCCACAAATTCTTCAGTGAATTTGAAAAGGAAACAGTCTGACCAAAATCATTTCTGGGGGCAAGAATTATACTGATTCCAAAACCAGGGAAAGACACAACCAAAAAGAAGTACTACAGGCCAATCTTCCTCATGAACATAGACACAAGAATACTCAATAAGATCCGAGCAAATAGAATACAGCAAATCATAAACAAGATCATACACCATCACCAAATAGGATTCATTCCAGGGATGCTAGGATGGTTCATCATTCAAAAATCTATAAATGTAATACACTAAATTAATAGACTGAAATCTAAAAACAACATGATCATCTCAATTGATGCAGAGACAGCCTTTGACAAAGTCCAACACTCATTCATGTTCAAGGTCCTACAGAAAATTGGAATAGATGGACGCTACCTTAACTTGATAAAAGCCATCTATGACAACTCAAAAGGTCAAATATTCCTAAATGGGGAAAAACTGAAATCTTTTACTCTTAAATCAGGTAAAGAAAAGCATGTCCTCTATCACCCCTGCTATTCAATATAGTCTTAGAATCCTTAGCAACAGCCATTAGAAAAAGGGAAAGAAGAGGAATAAGAATAGGTAAAGAAGAAGTTAAATTATCACTGTTTGCAGATGACGTGATAGTTTACTTGGAAGACCCTAAAAATTCCACCAAGAAACTACTAGAACTGATGCGGTAATTCAGCATAGCATGATATGAAGTCAATACTCAAAAGTCAATAGCATTCCTGTACACAAACAACAAGCACACTGAAAGGGAAACAAAAGAAGCAATACCTTTTACAATAGCACTGAGGAAAATGAAATACCTTGGGATTCACTTAACCAAGGAAGTCAAAGATATTTTCATGGAAAATTAGAACACTGTATGAGAACAGATTATGGAGGATTTCAGAAAACCAAAAGATATTACATGCACATGGATAGGAAGAATAAACATCATGAAGATAGCCATACTCCCAAAATTGCTGTACAGATTGAACGCAATCCCCCACAAAGTGCCACCAACATACCTCCCAGACCTACAGAAATAATTTCTAAAATTTATTTGGAACCACAAACGACATAGAATAACAAAGGCAATTTTGGCCAATAAAGACAAGGCAGGAGGTTTCACAATTCTTGACTTGAAATTAAACTACAAAGCTACTGTGATAAAATCCACATAGTATTGGCAACAAAATAGACCTGAGTATCAATGGAATGGATTAGAAGTTGCAAGAGCATCTATGAACACACTCAGCCATCTGATCTTTGACAAAGGGGCCAATCATACTTACTGGAATAAGGATAGCCTCTTTAACAAATGGTGCTGGAAAACTTGGCTATCTACATGCTGAAAACTAAAACTTGATCCAGCTCTATTGCCATGCTCTGAGTTAAAGTCAAAATGGATTAAAGATCTAGATATTAAAACAGAAACACCCAATCTCCTGTAAGAGAAAGTAGGAGGAACTCTTAAAGACATAAGGGAAGGTAAAGAGTTTATGTCAAACATATATTTGTATGGGAAGCACTTGAAAGAATCAACAACTGGGATAAACTCTTCTTAAGGAGCTTCTCCACGTCAAAAGAAATTGTCAACAGAGTGAAAAGACAACCCACAAATTTTGAAAAAGTCCTAACCATAAGTAATCAGACAGAGGTCTGCTGTCTAGAATATCTAAAGAACTAAGATACAGCAGGGCCTTCAAATTTAAAGACCCAATTCAGAAATGTATTCATCTGAGATGAATACACACTTCTCAGAGGATGAAATTAAAGAAGTGAATAAATATATGAAAAAATGCTCCACATCACTAGCCAGTCATGAAATGCAAATAAAAACAACTCTGAGATACCATCGCACTCCAGAAAGAATGGCTATCATAAGGAAATCAACCAACAACAGATGTTGGAGAGGTTGTGGAGAAAGGGAACAGTTCTCCACTGCTGGTGGGAATGTAGACTGGTACAACCATTGTGGAGGTCAGTGTGGAGACTCCTCAAAACAGTAGGACTAGAAATCCCATTCAAGATGCTTATCACCCTACTGGGAATTTTCCCAAAGGATCTGAAAACGTTGTATCATAGTGATATATGTGTACCTATGTTTATAAGCAGCCCAATGTATGATAGCAAAATCTGGGAAACAACCAAGATGCCCATCACATGAGGAATGTTCGAAAAAGATGTGGTATTTCTACATAATGCAGTATTACTCAGCTATTAAGAATGAAAAGTTTGAAGCATTTATACTGAAGTGAATTCCACTTGAACATATACTCATAAGTGAAATAAACCAGACACACATGTGTTAATATTGTATTGTCTCCCTAGTATAACAAGCGAAAAGCAGAAATACAAAAGGAAACGTACAACAAGTAAAATCAATTGAGTCAGATAAGGCAAAGTGAATGGCATATGCTGCAGGATACTAATCAGCTTTTCTCCTGGATGGATAACAACCTAAGTTCACAAGTCAGAGTTGGAGAAATAGAAGAGCCACAAGGCCAGCCAACATTTTGGCTCTAGCCTTTCAAGGTCAGCGAAGACTCAGGATATGGGAGAACCTGTACTGCAACATCATGAAACGCAGGTGAGCTCCAAATGTTCTGAAAAAGGAGATTATGGAGCCACAGAGGAAAGAGACTGAATTTCTATCGTGTGCCTGGGGAGAGTCACATGGAGAGAAAACTTTCTCTCAGGCTCTCACAGAGAGTAAACTGGTCAAGCATTGGCCATCACTCATCCACATGGATGACACAGACAAGGGATCTACAGAATAATGTACAGGACTACAAGATAAACCCTGAGGGGACTTCACTGACCACATAAGAAACATAAAGTACATGTGCTGGTATATAAGTCTTGCTCTATCTAGGTCTTAACCATCCAGCAGAAAAGTATAAAAATGAAGTATACATCGCGGGGCCATAACATTAAGCTGAGCTGTAAATGGCTATGGTCGACAACTTCTTTGAATAACTCACTATTGTTGTGGAATGCTGGACTGGGTTGGATTGTGTGGTTGAATTCAAGCACCTAAGTTAATTGAATGACAATGGAGTGCCCATGTCTGACAGGTGTAGACAAAGGAAGTGGTATAGAAGGAAAAAATCATGATGTGTGTGTCTAGACAGTACATTTGGGATAGATAATGCTGTGCTTCTACATAATCCTATGAGAGGCAAGATTTGAACTGATGGTGGTTGGACAGGACATTATGTCGGCTTCTAGTACTATGGTCATCCACTAGGAAAACAATTATTGAATTTTTGATATAATTCAGGTATAGAAAATAAGATAAGTAAACAGCTGCACTCTTAATTTACTGATAAGAGACATCAGCTGTAATAATGCCTGCAAGTATAATATCATGTATGCACCTTGTACGATACCAAAACAGTATGAAAACAGTTTGTAATGTATTAATTTATCGAATCTGTCTCGTTAGGATGTCTTAAAACTGTCTGATTGATATTTGTTCTTCAGTAAAATAAAAAATAAATGAAAAAAAAATGAAAAGGAAATGAGTACATGAATGACTACAAGTGCAGAGATTCCAAATTGATTGTTCTGTGAGAGCAAGATTTCACCAAATGTCGAGGAAATAAATGACTCACAGTACTGTGATAATAATTTTAGGGTTAATTTCATGTTGAGATAAAAATATATTAGCTGTGGGTTAAATAAAATGTATTAACAAAATAAAATAAAAAGAATTATGAGCTTGAAGCATTCATATTGAAGTGGATGCCACTTGAACATATACTCATAAGTGAAGTAAACCAAATACACATGTGTAAGTATCATACAGTCTCCCAAGTATAAGAAGCGGAAAGAAGGAATACAAATGATAATGTACAACAACTGAAAGCAATTGAGTCAGATAAGGCAAAGTGAGTGGTATATGCTGCAGGATACTAATCAGCTTTTCTTCTGGATGGTTAACAACCTACGTTCACAGAAGAAAATTGGAGAAATAGAAGAGCCACAAGGCCGGCCAACATTTTGACCCTATGCTTTCAAAGTCTGCAAAGACTCAGTACATAGGAGACCCTGTACTGAAACATCATGAAACTCAGTTGAGCTCCAAATTTTCTGAACAAGGAGATTATGGAGCCACAGAGGAAAGAGATCAAAGTTCTATAATGTGCCTGGGGAGAGTCACATGGAGAGAAAACTTTCTCTTAGGCTCTCACAGAGAGCAAACTGGTGAAGCATTGGCCGTGACTCATCCACATGGATGACACAGACAAAGGATCTACAGAGTAAAGTACAGGAATACAAGATAAACCCTGAGGGGACTTCACTGACCTCATAAGAAACATAAAGTACATGTGCTGGTATATAGGTCTTGCTCTATCTAGTTCTTAACCATCCAGCAGAAAAGTATAAAAATGAGGTATACACCGCAGGGCCATAATAATAAGTTGAGCTGTAAATGGCTATGGTAGACAATTTCTTCAGATAACTCACTATTGCTGTAGAATTCTGGACTGCATTGGATTGTGTCATTAATTTCAGGCACCTAAATTAGTTGAATGACAATGGAGTGCCCACCTTTGACAGGTGTAGACAAAGGAAGGGTTATAGAAAGGAAGAATCATGATGTGTGTGTATGGACAGTACAGTTGGGATAGATAATGCTGTGCTTCTTCATAATTCTATGAGATGCAAGATTTGCACTAATGGTGGTTGGACAGGATATTATGTCAGCTTCTAGTACTATGGACAACCACTAGGAAAATAACAAGATAGAAAGTATTAATTATTGAATCTTTGATGTAATTCAGGTATAAAACAAAGGTTTGTAAACAGCTACACTCTCTTAATTCACTGATAAGAGACATCTGCTGTAATAATGTCTGTAAGTATAATATCATGTATGCACCTTCTACAATACCAAAACATTATGAAAACAGTTTGCAATGTATCAATTTATCAAATCCATCTGGTCAAGGTATCTTAAAATTGTCTTATTGATGTTTGCACTTCAATAAAATACAAAGTAAAAAAATAGTAATAAATATAAACTTTATTTTGTTTGAGGACTTATTATAAGAAATCATTTAACACTACTGATTAAAATTATATTCTCTCTAGCTAAAGTCATTTGTTCCCCTGTATGTGCCCATAGTATAAACACAGTAAATCTTATTCTATAAAAGCATTGACAGTGGCATCATATGTGAAAAATTTATGGACCCTAGCTTGGAAACTATGAGCTTAGCTTCAGAGAAGCTTGGACTCACTTAGGAAAATTATCCTTAGTGGCTAGCAAGATAAGTCAGTGGACTAAGTGCCTGCATTGACAAGTGCAGGGAACAGGGTTTGACCTGCCCCAAGGTTGTGTTGAACCAGGGACCAAGCTCAGGATATGGTGATGCACATCCTTAATCCCAGTGCTGGGGAACCTCAAAACAGGAAGTTCACTATGAGTATGAGCTACATAGTGAGACTCAGTACCAAACACATAAAAAATGAAAAAAAAAAAAAGTACCACTACAACTAATACTACTATTACAACTACCACTATTGCTACTAAAACTTACTGGTAAATAATAATAAAATAATGATCAGAAAAAAGTGTGGGCAGAATGAAAGTATATCATGAAAATCAAATGGTTGAACTTCCAAAGGAGAGTAACTACCTCACCAAAATATATTTCAAATAAATAAAAAATTTAAAAACTCCTCAATATAAACCTAGCAAATATATATGGTTTCTAAATTTTCATTTATGAATATTTAAATTGAAAATTGCTAAATTTTCTGCACATGCACTCTAATTAGAGCAGTTTTCTGGCAGAAAATCTTGGCATCTCATTCTACTTTCTCTTCCAGAAATGATTTTTTTTTTAATAAGAATGAAAATAAATATGGTATGAGACTAAGCGCAGCTCGACTGCAGATGTACCAAAGCCCAGGCCCGTCCACCCAGAGACGGACCTGCCTGAGACAAGAGGGCTGACTCCAGCAACTTTCTGGATCTTGCCCCAAAGGCAGAAACGATAGTGGGAATTTTCATTACTCGCTCAGCACCCCGGTTCAGTTCGTGTTCACCTACCCAGGGAACCAACAGAGGGGAACCACAGGAGCTGCAGCAAAGAGGAACTGAACACAACAGCTAGATCCAGGATAGGTATAACTGGATAATCGCAAAATTAATAGGCTGACACCCGAATCTCATTACATGCTAAGGATATAGCTCCATCAAAACTCTACAACAAAGGTCAGAGGTCAGTGCTATACAAAATGACAAAGACAAAGAGCAAAATGCAATCTCAGGCCTGGAGTCCACCAGTAAATGCAGAGGATTCTAGCTCAGCTGAAATAAATGAATTAACAGATACAGAAGAAAATAAACAACAGCAGAAAGGTATAGAGGAACGCAGACAAGAATTGATTCCTGAAATAAAAAAAAGAATATATGAATACATAGAATCTGAAATAAAGAATCAAATGCAGAAACATCTGGGGGAAAACCAGTGCTCAACCAGAGCAAGTGCAAAGAGCACTATTCCAGCTCAAACATATGAATTAATAGCATCTGAAGCAAAGAAACAACAGCAGAAAAGTCATGAAGAAAGCAAAGCAGAAATAATTTCTTAAATCAAAAAAGAATTCTTTGAAAAAAAAAAAGAATTCTTTGAAATTATAGCAACTGAAATAGAAACAAGTCTGGAAATATACAGAGGAAACTCAACTGGGAAGAAACTGCAGAAAAAGAATTAATAACTACCTCTAAAGAAGATATGGATAAAACAATTGAGGAGATCTGAAATATGACAGATCCCTTCAATGAGCAATACAGAAAAGAAATAGAATGCAGGAACAGAGTCAAAGAGATATAGAAGAACGAAAAATATCATTCATGAGTCTACAAAACCATTTGAGTGAAAGCGAAGACAGAATTTCAGATCTTGAAGACACCGGTGCATCTAGTAAAAGGTGAGAAAGGATCTCGTAAAAACAATGAGAATGCAGGAAAAAATGATCCATGACCTGCAACA
Source organism: Ctenomys sociabilis (assembly GCA_004027165.1). Lineage (NCBI taxonomy): Eukaryota > Metazoa > Chordata > Mammalia > Rodentia > Ctenomyidae > Ctenomys > Ctenomys sociabilis. Next base: position 20,572 of record PVKA01034414.1, read on the forward strand.
TGACAGCAGGATGAACAATGTGAGATTAATTTGTATCAGTGAGAATGAAGGAGTCAAAACAAATGACATAAAAAGAATTTGGGGAGAGGAAAACGCAGAAAACTTCCCAAATATGGAGAAACAATCCAACATTCAGGTAACCGAAGCATACAGAACACCAAATAACTTCAACCCAAGTAAAAACACACCGAGACATACAATAGTCAAGATCCGAGAAATCCTACACAAAAGTGATATACTGAAAGCTGCAAGAGAGAAGAAGCATATTATATTCAAAGGACAACCCATCAGAATTACAGCCTACTTTTCTACACGAACCATGCAGGCAAGGAGAGCATGGAGTAGAGATCTTCAAGTCCTGCACAAAAACAAATTACAGCCCAGACTACTATACCCTGCAAAACTCTCTTTGAAGTTTGATGGAGAAGTGGAATACTTCCATGACAAAGAACAACTAAAGAATTTCATGATGACAAAGCCATCCCTTCACAGACTGCTGAAAGATGTTCTAGAGAGAGACCACAATGACCAGAACTCCACGAATGAGAACAGAAGGAGCCCACTAAACAGGGCAGACAATTAAACACAGGACAAAAAGTAGTGAACAATAGCAGGTAAATATGACAAACATAAATCAAAACATTTCAATTATTACAATCCATGTAAATGGACTCAATTCACTAATCAAGAGAAATAGACTGGCACAGTGGATTAGGAAACAAAATCCAATAATATGCTGTATACAAGAAACACACTTAACAACACGTTCATAGGCTTAGAGTCAATGGATGTAATACAATACTACATGCCCCAGCACTTCAGAAAAAAAGCAAGAGTAGCAATTCTGTTCCTAAACAGTCTCCACTTTAAAGCAAGAAAGATCAAGCGACACAAAAAAGGCCACTATATATTGGTCAGTGGAAAAATTCAAGAGCAAGAAGTAACACTCATAAATATCTATGTACCAAACACAGGAGCACCTGACTATGTAAGACAAATCTTATTGGACATAAAAACCTAATATCTAAGAACTCAATCTTAAGAGATCTTAACAACCCCTTATCACAAAAAGATAGATCAACCAGACAAAAAATTAGCAAGGAAATCGCAGAACCAAACCAGAGCTTGGAACAAATGGACCTGGTGGACATATACAGAGTGTTCTACACAAGCAAAGCTAAATGCACATTTTTTTCAGGTGCGTACAGGTCGTTTTCCAAAATAGACTTCATGCTACTCCAGAGGTCATGCATAAGTATATGCAAGAAGTATACACACAGAAATTATTCTATGTGTATTATCTGACCACAGTGCATTGAAACTGGAACTAAGTGACAAAATAAACCAGAAAAAACAGTAAATTCATGTAAGCTAAACAACACCCTACTCAGCAATCAATGGATCACAGAAGGAATTAAATAGAAATTCAACAATATCTACAATTCAATGAAAATTCAAGCACAACTTATCGGAATCTACGGGAAGTGATGAAAGCAGTTCTTAGAGGGAAAATGGGAGCTATGAACTCAACATTAGGAAAACAGAATGGGAAGAAATCAACACTCTAATGTTGAACCTCTGACAACTGGAAAAAGAAGAGCAAATGAAACTCAGTACGCATGGACAGGAAGAAATCATAAAGATTAAGCAGAAATTAAATCAAGTGAGATGAAGAAAACAGTTCAAAGAATCCACAAATCAAAAAGTTGGTTCATTGAAAGACTAAATAAAGTTGATAAGGCGAACAATTCAAGTACATGCAATATGGAAAGAAAATGGTAAAATCAATACAGACCCAGTAGAAGATCGAACAAAGATGGTACAGCAACTCTCAATAAGCCAATAACAGCCCATGAAATATGAAACATAGTATAGAGGCTAACGACACATAAAGATTAATGTCCAGGTCCTGACATATTCATAGCTGAATTCTCCAAGAAACTTATAGAAGATATAACCCCTACACTCCACAATCTCGTCAATGAAATTGAAAACGAATCAATCCCCCCAAAATCATTTCTGGAGGCAGGTATTATACTGATTCCCAAACCAAGGAAAGACACCACCAAAAAGGAGAACTACAGGCGAATCACCCTCATGAACATAGACACAAAAATACTCAATAAGATCCTAGCAAATAGAATACAGCAAATCATAAAGAAGATCATACATCATGACCACATAGGATTCATTCCAGGGATACTAGGATGGTTCATCATTCAAAAATCTATAAATGTAATTCACTAAATTAATAGACTGAAATCTAAAAACCACTTGATCATCTCAATTGATGCAGAGAAAGCTTCTGGGAAAGTCCAACACCCATTCATGTTCAAAGCCCTACAGAAAATTGGGGTAGATAGACTCTATCTTAACTTGATAAAAGCCATCTATGACCCCAAAAGCTCATATAATATTAAATGGGGAAAAACTGAAATCTTTTCCTGTGAAGTCAGGTACAAGAGAAGGACATCCTATATCATCCCTGCTATTCAATATAGTTTTGTAATCATTAGCAACAGCCATTAGAAAAGAGGGTGTAATAAAAGGAATTAGAATAGGTAAAGAAGAAGTTAAATTATCACTATTTGCAGATTACATGATACTTTACTTGGAACACTGTCCAGTGCCGCTCCTGTCCCGCGGAAGAAGATGCTCAGACACTCAGCAACGGGTTCAGCAAGCCTTTATCAAGTGTGATGCAAGCCCCTACATGCGTCCGCTACCCGCGGCTCCTACCGTGCAAGCATGGCGGATCTCGTGATACAGCAAGCTATATAGATTTCACAAACCAATCATAATTATACACGTGGCCAATTACTATTGGTAGATCTTACAGCAATGGCGGGCTTATTCTAAATAAGGGAGAGGTTGGTACAGCAACAAGAACCAGGAAGCCGGATATGGG
>PVKA01034415.1:0-23492 GCA_004027165.1 Ctenomys sociabilis
CCTAGAAATAAATCTTCCTCATAAACTCTATGTTATTCAGCCTTGGCACTGAAAATCACAAAATTATTCTGAAAATAAGAAGTGGGATGAGTTTGAGTAAGCCAAATTTCTCAGCTACTGAAATTATTAATTAGCACTAATGATTGAGGCATTGCCTTTACATTTACATTTTATTTATAAAGAGAACTAGTCTGCCAGAGGCTTCTTGGAGCTTGACTGTGTGTGTGTGTGTGTGTGTGTGTGTGTGTGTGTGTGTGCGTGTGTGTGTTTAACGGCTGCCTCTGGCACACAGAAGGTGTTATGGGCGTTAGCTTTGTAGGAATTAACCCAGAGCTGGCTTCAGCAGCTCTCATCTCAAAGACTCCCTGTTTACCCACCCATCCTCTGTAGGGAAGGCACTGGCTGGTGCTGGGCCTCCCTGGTCTGCTGTCTTTGTGCAGTTGCTTGTACCAGGATGTGGGACTGTCCCTGTCAGGTACCCTGGTATCTGAAATGTTTACAGTGACATTTGCTTGGCCACAGCTCATTGAATGTGTGAGTGGAATTGTTCCAATCTCTACTATCATTTACTAATCCTAAAACAATACTCAAAAGTGTATTCAAGAAATGCTCAGATGAAGAATACAGTGCTACACTGTCTGATAGATACAGTAGCCAGTAGGTATACAGCCAACAGTTCATCTGCCGCACCAGGCCATACTGAAAGTAGTCTGTAACCACTGAAGATGCAGATAGAGATGTTCCTGTTAATCAGAAAATATCACTGTCTCTTCACAGCATTGTAAAGAAACCCAAGTTGCCATCCTATGTGTACAGTTCCTGAGCAATCTTGGCCAGCTTCCCTTGAGGTCAAAAGGTCAGAGTTCGCCCCATTTTTTATTAAAACTAGTATGCTTCTGGTTTGGAAAGCAGATGGCTCCAAATGGCTTCTTGGAGTTTGCCCTTCAGCCTACATTGTCGTGAGTGCCGAGTCCTGCTGAGATGATTGTCACAGTGAGCATTTTTCAGAATGAAGTCTTTTGTTTAAACACTATATGCCATGTGATTGTCCCTCTGGGGGCTGCATGAAAAGCAGAAAAAGTTGCTTTTCTTTTTGTTACTAATTTTTTAAATTCCAAAGGGCAAATCTAGAAAATTGTTGCTTGCTGAGCCATAATTGTTTTGATTTGTTATATTTCAATTTTACAATTATAAATAAGAATTTGGGAGGAAAATCCAATGTTATAAATTTATTTGAGATATCTGTTGACACCTTTTTGGAAGCCTTTGAAAACTCAAGCAAAAACAATACATTTCCATCTTTTTTACTTTTAATAAATAATATCTCTGTATATGTAGATAGATATACTTAATGAATTAATCATTTAGTAGGATTTTTTATACTGCATTCATCAAAAACAGCTTTTTCCAGATTGATGGGATGCAAATGAGGTAAGAATTAAGGCAAACCCAAAAGGCATGCAAATGTAGTACATTTATACTTTACTGATACTACAAGCTTGTGTGTGGATGGACAGAAGCCAGGGGCAGCAGTGTGGGCCTGGCCATTACTACTGTACAGGTAGCGACACAGCTCAGGATTAAATTACATCACCGAGGGATTCAGTGCTATTGTCATGTAGTCAGTCAGGTACAGCATTAGCAAAACAGGTACAGAAATCATGTAACTTTGTAGTGCATTTCTGCCAGACTTTTGGATGATTATTTTTCATGAAATGATATTACACATATCACATTGTGGCAGGTTTTGTATAATATATGCTTTTAAAATTCATTAGCAAATGACATTCTCATGCACACAGTGTTTCAAACACAAGAAGCAAGTCCATTGATAGGTAGTCCAAGCAATGTGTATGTGTGTGTATTTGAGTGTGTGTGTGTGCGTGCCGCTGCAGACTGAGTGGAACGTTTGAGACTGGTGCAGTCCATACTGTTGGTGTTGGCTCATTTCTGAATGTCGCACTGCAGGAGTAATACAATGGAAGGATCGCTCTTTGCAGCTTCTTTGAACTCATCCAGTGTAATCTGGTCATCTTTGTTCTTATCCATCTTGCTGAAAATCTTGTCCACTCGCTGCTCAGGTGTAAGGCCGTCCTCATTCATTTTCATCATGATCACAGTGCCCACCATTTTGTAGATAGCCTTGAAGGAAAGGACATTGTCGACAATTAATTAGAAACCCAGGAGAACGAAAAGCAGCTCTTCCTCCCCTGCCTGCAGGGCGCAGCCTCTCTGACCCCAAAGGGGACTAATTCCTGTACCCCAAGTTCCTGTCACAATCCCCAACCACACTTCTCACACTTCATTACATTAATACTTGGTCTTCCTCATTGGCAAGCACATCTTAAGAGGTTGGGAATTATATTTCTCTCATTTTTATAACTTAAGGGCTTGTAGTAGGTAATTCAGTAATGATTGGATTTTTAAATCTATTTAATTGACTAGAGCTTAGCATTAGGAGAATCAAAGTGTTGGTGAAAGATAAAGAGAAGCAAAAAATGAACAGTAAAGTTTACATCTGATAAGAAATTTGAAATATATTTCAAAGGATGTAAATAGTTTTCAATGAGCAAGTGATACAGTTGAATGTATGTGAGTCTTGCGGCCAGTTAGAAATATTTTGGGTGATTTTGAGCGTTCTGGCTAGGCAGTGGACAGAAAGGTTAGCTCAGTGGTGAGATTGAGAATCAAGGGCTAGAAGCAGGTTCTGGGAGGAAGATTGTTATGGTGTGTCTAGTTGCCCCCCCCCCCAAAGTCATGGGGTGGGGACTTCTAGAGTTTGTGATTAACTCATGATCCATTGGGATTATGTGTGATCCAAGGCTGGTATCATGGGTCTTACTACTGCTGGGATTATGGGTGTGAGCACTACATTCCACCCTGGTGTGGAAAGCCTGAATGGAATATAACAGAGAGAGACTCAGCAGGCATAGTGATTGCTCTTTGTTGTTGCTGTTCGGCCGCCATGAACTGCTGCTCTCTGCCATATGCCCCTCTGCCTTGGAGCCAACTGAATATGGACTCAAACTTCTAGTAACTGTGAGCCAAATAAACCTTTCCTTCCTTCATTTTGGGTGTTTGGTATTTGTCCCAGCAATGAGAGAGAGTAAGACAAAGATGATGGGTTCAGTTTTAAAGAGTTTGAGCTTTTCAGATGACAGTCACCCACACTGGCTTTGGGATGTGGGAAAAACATGATTCCAACTGACAAGGAATTTATAGCATGTAAACAATCAGGCCAGGCATACCATTTAAACTGACCTCCAAAAGATTAGTTCAGGACAACTGTATGGATTAGGAACTATAAGTCAAAGAAGAGTAAAAAAGATTCTAATTCTTTCAGTCATTCAACCCATAACTAATTCTCAATATGAACATTTGCTAGGTGAAGGAAAGTTCCTTTCTTAGAAAAATGCCTCCAGAAGGTAGAGGTCTATGCATGCATGAGACTACATAGCAACATTATTAACAATAATTCCCAATGCTTGCCTACTGATAAATAGGTGAAATACAATGGATCTATCTATAAAATGGGATAGTATGCTAGCAACAAGGAAGAGATGCTGATAAATGCTACAGTATGGATAAAAATTGGGAAGGAGGACTTGCTTCCCATTGCCACACAGGAAGGCTGTGCACTGTGTGATGCTATTTCCGTGGCATGTCCAGAAAGCCAGGTCCCTTTGTCCCAGGGGACAAAGTAGAGAAGTGGTTGCCTGGGTCTGGCCTAGCACAGGCTGTGGGCCTGAGGAACCTTATCGCTGTAGCCTGACTTGGATGAGAGAAAGGCAGACACTGCCTTAATGCCTGGAGTTTGAAGAGACAAATAGGCCATCTATGCACAAACTTATCTTTCTCACTTTGTCCTCAGCAAGGGATATGAAGAGAGCCAATCCCACAAGTACACTACAAATAAAGTCAAGGTAGTAAAAAAGGTAGTGAGAGACATAACACCTGAAATCCAACTGGGCCTCAGCCAGCAAATGGGAATTGGTCCTATTACCCACCTCCAAGTGATCCTCTGTGTCCTGGACAATCTACTGTTTTGTGTTTTTCAGCAGATCTGGGGATTGAACTCAGGCCCTTACACTTGCCAGGGGAGCGCTTGTTCCACTGAGCTATCTCCCTGGCCCCATCTTGGACAATCTAGGAAACATATACCAGTGCAATCTGTCTTGCACCCCAACATTGACAGAACCTGGGGAAGGGCATGCTAGCCTTGGGAGGAGGTAAAGACCCAGGTCCATGAACTACGCCTTCCTCTAGGACAAGTGCTTCAGGGTGACCCATGCATATGTCCAGATGTTTGGCATGGTCTCCCAAACCGGTGTCCTCTCCTGTGGTTGCTGGGGAAGAATACCCAAGTATTGTATATACTGACACTCATGAATCATCTGTCCTGTACCAGATGACTTCAGGTTGGACTCGCCTTCTCCCACTGACAATGCCCTCCCCCACACACCAGCCTCACCCTGCTTTCATGACCTCTTTTCTCTGGTCACTCCAGAGAAAACTAGAACTACTACTGACTCACCAAAGTCCTCTGGACTGCCAGATCCAACTGCAAACGGCTGGTCCTTGTACTACTGTCAGTGGCCTGTGGCATGACTGCTCATTCCTTCCCCTGAAACATTTCCTGCATTCCCATGTAGGGTTCCTGACTCTCCTTTTTATACTTTGATCTTATTTTCTGGAATCCTCTTTTCTGCTTGTACCTTTTATGGAGTTATCTTTTAAAAAAATTTTATGTGTTTAAAATCTTTCACTTATAATTTGGTACAGGGTCTCAGTATGCAGCTCAGACTTGTAGTGATCCTCCTGTCTCAGCCTCCCCAGTGCCAGGATTACAGGTGTGCACTACCACACCCAGTTTTGGTGGCCAGCAGATGGAACCCGGGCCCTTGCATTTTCCTGGCAGCGTTTAGACACCTGAGTTGTCTCTCCGGCCCTCTTGTGGAGTTATCAACCTGAATGAGTTCCAACATGCACAACACTGGCTCCCACCAGCCAAAAAGATCTCAATGAATGCTGAGATAGTCCTCAAGACCCTGAGATGGCCACACATATTTGGTAGGAAAGCACTGAAGAAGGCCTGTTCCTGACTCCTGTGCAGAGCTTGATAACAAGCGCTGTAGATAAGATCACCCTGTCCTGGCAAACCCCAGTACCTGAATAAAGACACACAGCAGAACATTTAGAAGGAAAAAAATGCTACCAATAACTGGGTATAAAAAGTCCATCCACAAATCTTCCCATGATAGGACAGGCCAAGCTTGACAGGAGATGAGACAGAACTAGGAGCAACCCTCAACAAGACGGACCCCAAGAGGCTGTCCCAGCCTCACAACCATGCTCCCATCAACCATGGCCAATTGCAGTGTGCCTTAGGCAACCATGGTGGAGCAAGACCAGATCAAATCTGTGCTGTAATGACATCTATACACAGACAAAATTCATCCATGCCCCTGAAATACCTAGCTAGCATGAGTGACTGTCACTTCACCAATGACAGCGACGGCCTGATTTGCACTGCCTGCTATGAGGTCTGCCGAGTGCCCAGGCCTAGAAGCCCCCATGTTCTGATGGTACCCACTCCACTTGATCCTCCGCTTGCCTGAACACTCTGCAAATCACCTTCCCAGAGTGTGGGTGCTGTAAGAGCAAATACTATCCGTCTTCCTGGCCTCCATGTTTCCTTCCTACAAGCAGTAGGGAACTCTCTCTCACTGTGGATTGCATGGTGTATGGTAGTCTTCCACTGACCTAGTGGCATTGACAAGAACTCAGGAGGAATTCAAGGGAAGTTGGGATTGGTCATCAGTGGAGGGAACAGCATGTCAGAGCGAATAAACTGGGGAAAGCCTACTGATGGGAAGGTCACTGCGGCTGGAGAAGAGTGAACTGTGGAAGAACAAAAGACTTAGTGCCGAAGTCGGGTGCACCCTTGAAGTGCTCATGCCATGTACACTCTCCCACCTACCTGCCTGGAGGGGTGTATTTAATCAAATGGAATAAATACAGATGTGCAAGATGCTACTTTATTAGCCATGTCGGAAGATGGGGGTGCACTGAAGACAGGAAGAAGCAGGTGGAGGAGAATCAAGCACAGATGAGAGATGGTGTGAGTGGAAGGCCAGGTGTAATGCTGGTGTCTCAGGGGCAGGTGAGGAGGCTGGACAGCAGCAGGAGCAGAAGGCTTGGGTCCATGGGTGTGGACTGCTGTTTCTGTCATTGGCACTAGCTTTTGTCTGGAGATCCACACTCCCTAAATCTCTGCCTGTGGAGTCTGAGCAGGCCAAGCCCTGCCACAGGATGGAACATTTGGCTCCTGACTGCATTGGGTGGCACATTTCTCTTGATAGGAATGGTGGCTGATACATGAGTAGTTCAGCCTGCCAAGCTACATATAGAAAAGTCAGGCATGCAGTCACAGACTGTGCAGTGCCTGAAGGACCAGGCCTAGCTCTGGGTTCTAGGAACCCAGCAAGGAGCAAGACTGTCCTCAAAGAGTGCACACTCTGTCATGAATTCTTTTACCCAGATAAGTGGGCAGCAATCCATGCACAGAGGAAAGCCTTGTCTAGGTGTTTGAGGGCACAGCTGGGCAATGTGCAGGGAGAAAGGCCTTGCTGGGAGGTGGCGTATCAGGGAGCCCAGGGAGGCCTAGGCTGACCAAGCATGATGGAAAATCCCAAAAGCCAGTGCAGCATAAGGGATGGGAGCCAGGCTTGGAGCTGCAGGCAGAGGAACTCCAGAGACTTACGCATTCAACTGGACAAGAGTGGTGGGAACCCAGAGGAGACCCCAGAGCCATGGAGTGAGGAAGAGACCACCTGGCCTAGCAGAGAAGAGTTAGACCAGGGACCCAGAAGCCAACCCAGTAGTGAGCCCCTTGGTCCTCAAATCTTCAGCCAGTGGAACCCTTGGCATGAGTGGGTGGTGGGTTCAAGTGCATGCTGCCACCCACAGGAAGCAGGTGCCAGGGTAGGTGAGGAGACCCAGGCCCCAGGGCAGCCAATGGGCAGCCTGCTCACCTCAATGATCTCCAGCATCTCCACCCGAGTGATCTTCCCATCACCGTCCAGGTCATACATGTTGAAGGCCCAGTTGAGCTTCTGCTCAAAGCTGCCCCTGGAGGTGATGGACAGGGCGCAGATGAACTCTCGAAAGTCAATGGTGCCATCGCCATTCTTGTCGAAGGTGCGGAAGGCGTGCTGTGCAAACTTGGAGGCATCTCCATAGGGGAAGAACTGCAGGCAGAGTACAGTCAGAGGTGGGGCAGGCAAGGGTTGACCATGTCCCTGTCTCCAGGTCCCTAGTCCCCCAACCTGACTGGCTCTTGGGATCCTAGGGTGGGAGGCAGCTTCTGAACATCTGAGGGGCTGCAGTCTCAGGGGCTGAGTCTTGTCCCTGGCTCCCTTTCTGTCTGGCTCTGATTCCCTGTGCTGCTTAGGGCTAAGCAGCTTTACTCCCCGACACCTTCCACCATGATGTTCCCACCTTGCAATCTGCTGACCATGCACTGAATTTCCTGAGCCATGGGCCAAATCCAACCTCTCCTCTACATTGTGCAATCACCTATTGGAAGCTAATATGGGGTCAGGGAGATATTTGGGCCGAGGAGATAGCTCAGTAGAATGAGCACTTAAGCACAGGGTCCTGAGTTCAATCCCCAATACAGCAAAATAAATAAATAAATAAAGCCTAATATGGGTGCCACCTTATTCTAGGCAAGGTTACAGACCTGTGATGTGGGGGTTGGGTGACCTACAGTCAGCAAGCAGCGCACTACGGCCTCGCACCTGGTTTACAGCTCCTCTGTCCATCTCCCCAGTGGCAAGATGGGGGCAGACAGCAGGCTAGATTGCACTCAGCACCAGCTTCCCCTCTGGGTGTGGAAGTCCAGGATTACTACTGCTCGGGGCCAGGAGGTCACCTGGACCTGGGTTCTTCTTCCACCTCCTCTCACCCCAGCCCATACTCGTCCTCTGCCCAAGTTCTGCTTCTAATTTTTTTTTTTACAGGGACTTTTTTTCTTACAGAACAGACATTTAAAACCTGTTAAAAATAGAACATGACTGAGCTTATTTCCAGAGATATAAAGAGACGTCATTACAGAGCCAGCAGTCACCAATGGTGTGTGGGTGGCAGAGTGGACCAAGGAGAAGACAGTAGCACATACCGCGGGGAGGTGAGACCTTGGGGCCGGTTGGCATGGCCTTGGCTAGGAGGTAGGCCTGCTCCAGGAGAAGGTAGTTTTGTACACCAGTGAGCACATGGACCTCAAAGCCACCCAAACAAACAGATCCCAATCACATGCACAGCAGGTGTGCACCCATTTCAGGGTGTGAGCTGGGCACCTGCGAGGTGCTCCATGGTGTTGTTGCTCCAGAGTACTACTGCTGGCCAGAGGTACAGGCTGCCCGCCTCTGCCTGATGCCATCAGTGTGTCTGTGCCCAGCCATCTCCCTTCAGGCCATCGGTGTCTTCTGCTCTGAACGTCCTGCTCTGGTCCTGATGCCACCTCTCCCATGCCCTAGAAGTAAAATGCATCCTTCCACATGAAGACTAGGGGACATCAAGCTGAGGAGCAGGGAGCCTTCCAGAGCAGGGGCCTGGGCAAGGCACTGAGTCACTGCTAGACAGTGAGGTCTGGTGCAGGTTCTAGGACCAGGCAGTGGATCACCCCAAAATCTACTGGCTGAAAACAGCAGCCATCATTGTATTATCTCAGAAAATAAACATCAGAGAACTGGGGCTCCTCTCATCAGCCAGGGTGGCCTCCTGTGGGCTGTCTGCGGTAATTCTCTCCCACAGCACGTCTACCTTGGCCTGGTTGCCTGTCCTCAGGACTCCTCACAAGGCACAGGGCCCCTGCTCACATGCTGGGGACTCAGATCAGCACTTCACGGCCTGGTGCTCCAGGACCACGCAGTCAGTGTGGGGGCTGAACTGCTACTTGCTCTGTCTCTTACTGGTAAAAACTAGCGCACAGGAGGTGGCCAGGCCTAACTGAAGCTCAGGCAGTGAGGGTGCAGGGCAGTTGTGGAGGGAATCCAGGAGAAGCTTTCCCCCATCTTTGAGAGGCCCTGCAGGATCCACTCAGCCCCCAGTGCTACCCAGGGATCTGGACCTGAGAACAAGCTGCAGGTGCAAATATGGAGATGAGCAATTTTGCACTTGAAAAGTTCTAATTAGGCAGATTTGCCCTGTCCAGACCCTGTGACAGCGGGGCCTTGTCCCTGAAGGTGGGTGCTCTTTGTGATGTGCCCTTCGGCCACGTGGGCAGGGCTCCAGGAGGAGCTGGAACTTGAGAACTGATGCCGGCGTGGCACAGAGCAGGCCCGGGCAGACTCCCAAGCGCCAGCCACTCATCAGCCCACCAGCCTCTCTGTACACAGGGATGCAAGGCTGGGGCACTATTCTTCCTTCCTGCAGGTTGCTGGGAATGTAACGTGTCCACTTTCTTTTCACAGAATGCTTTTAAGATAAGGGATATGTGACAGCTTCATCCAAAAATAGCTGGGCACCTTAAGTCAGTGTATAAAAAATTAATTTCAGATTGAAAATCCTTAAGAGAAAAATCAATTCCAAATTTCTAGCTTTAAAAGGTACGGACGCCTCACAGATCTGTTCACTGACTACCATAGTGCATGTGTTCACCTGGAGGGGCGTTTTCCTGAAAATCTGCCCTGTCACCTTCTCAATATTTTAATCTTTTTATTTATTTATTTGGTATAACATCTTTCTATGAAGCTGGGACTTGTAGTGATCCTCCTGTCTCAGCCTCCCCAGCTCTAGGATTATAGGTGTGCACCACCACGCTTGGTTTAAAAGATTTATTTTCTTCGTTTTTGGTATGGGACTTGAACTTAGGACCTTGTGCTTGCCAGGCAGGCACTTATGCTGCTGAGCCATCTCTCCAGCTCCTCAATATTTTAAATCAGCCAATGTCCCCTCTCTGGAGGAAGCAGCCCAGGTCCGGATGAACCATCATGGAAGAATGAAGCCATGTCGTCTTCAGGCTCTAGGAAGAAATCAGGACCTTGAACTCTATTCATTTCTCCCAGAAGACAACAGGGCCTGGAAGTATTTCTCATAAATTGTGGGTGAATTTTGTTGTTTTTAAAGTTCAATATATTTTTTTTTCCACTCCAGTGTTAAATGCTGACATGAAAGTAACATTTGGTGGAGGTGACAGCTATAAATATTTTAATATACTGGACAGCAAGAGTGTGCAAGTTGAATAGTCACTTCTACCTGGGCTTATAAAATGTGTTCTCTCCTTTAGTTCTACGAGAAGATCTGACATTGTAAACTGCATCCTGTGAGCGATCATATTCCTGGCTGTCTGAAGCAGAGGAGGAATGAACGCAGGTCTTTTTTTATCATTGCTGCTATCCTTTAACCGTTTGTTGAGGAAATAAGTCCTCATCCACATTTGATGAAGCGTTATGTAATTCTTAGCCTCCACTGCCTCTGGATTAGCGAGTCTCCGCTGCATTTACCGCCACCTTCTGGCAGCATCCTGTACTGCAGAGAAATGTCTAACGTGCTCGGGGATAACGTTTAGAGGACTCATTAATTGAACTCAGCAAACATTTATTGAGCAACTACTAAGTCAGCTGCTGTGTTGTGTTGGTAATAAAAATAGAAAACAGTCATAGAGCAATGAGAACAGTGATGAAAATAGATGTCAATCAAACCACCACAGGAATCAGTATGAAATTCCTGTGACAAATTCTGTGTGCAGACCGTGAGCGAGAGGAACGGGGATGACATTATGAGTTTGCAACTTAGACTTAATGTGTGCCTCACCCCAACCCTCACACGCAGATTGTTGAAATCACAGCCACATTTTGTAATGCAAAACTGTCAGGGGCACACAGATCTCCATTGCCTGCAGCTGTGCTCCACATGCCTCGGTCCACGCACAGCAACCAACCAGCAGGCAGGGGACGCAAAGGCTGAGAAGCACCTGAGCTTTCTGCCCGGCAGGTGGTGGCTTTCTATGCAGCTCAGATGCAGAAGCTTCTCCTATGGGTGGGGCCCTTGCATCACTTTCCAGCATCTCTGGGTCTTCCTGAGAGGTGGTGAGGGGCAGACAGACACTTATGCCAGCCCTCACCTGCCCAGGCCACCTGCCTGGCACTGACACTGTGACAATGGAAAAGGCAAGTTCGCCAATCACTGGGTTTCCCTGCCTGCATCTCAGGATGCTAATTCTGAGGGAATAGGGAACATTTCTGTGAGAGTCTCTCCTCCCTCCTGCTTCTCTGGCATCTTGAAAGCCTCATAGGGATGAAACTCAGCCAAACCTGTGCATGTGAGGGGGCCCAGGCCACCCCTGTGTCCCATGACAGCTGGGATGGCAGCTGGGAGGTTGGTTTCCCTTCATGGCCCAGATCCAGGCTGGAAAGAGCCTGTGATGGGAACAGAGGAAGAGGCTGCTCCTCTTGGAAGGTCCTGTTCCCAGCCCCTGCAGGACATAGCAGTGTTTGGGATGCCCTCACTCAACCACTCTGTTTTCTGTTCTTGAATGCCATGAGACCCCTGAGCACAGCGCACTCCTCCCCAGGGGCAGGGGCTTCTGCAGGTCACTGTGGGCCCTGGGTTCCCTGGTAGCTGAGTGATGATTCCCTTTGTGTGGCCACTACTGCATGAGTCATGCTCACTCAGCAGGGCCAGCTTCACAGTCCTCTTCAGATGCATCTCAGCTGAGCTCCTCCAGGTCGAGTCTTTCTGGAGGCCATCACTTGGAGTCCTGTGCCCAGCGTAAGGGCAACTTCTGAGGAGCCAAGTGTGCCTAACCCTTCTAGTTCTGTGTCAAAGCCCTGGCTCTCACAGTGTCACTGCCTGCCTACTGCAGTTTCCCTGCCCTGCACACAGGGCCCTAGACTTCCTTTCGCTGCTCCTTGAGCTCTCTTGTCCCTGCTATACCTCCTGGGCTCCTGGAAGGGCCTGGAGCTCTCAACTCAGGAACCTGTTCTCTGCTCTCAGTGGCTGGACCTGCTCGCCCCCCCCCCCAGGGAAGCCCTAGCAGCTAGGGACTCATTACACAGTTCCTCCTGCCTCTTTGCATGGAGCAGGGGCCCTCTGTACAGCCCAGGAAACAGGAAGGGTCTGTGTGCCCTGTGCCATGTGGCTTGCGGGCTGAGTACTGGACATTATTGTCCAGCTTTTGGTATCCATGAGCCATGCCCCAGGAAGGACCCATGCTTTGGCGGCCTTGCTGGCTCCTGGGTAGGTGAGTGCATCACCCTTGGCCCTTTACTTCTGCTCAGAGGAATCTGCTTGTCTGCTGCTGCTGCTGTCAGAAATGTTTGTTTTCTGCCATCTGCCCAGTTAACCTATTTTTTTCTCCTGACCTTAGCTCAGTCTTTATTTTCTCAAGAAATTCTTTCCTGAGCTGAAGTCGGACCTGTTTGTTACAGACCAGGTCCCTGTCACTGTCACAGTCACAAAGGTGCTGCTCCCTAGACTGCGAGTCTGCTTGCTCCCCTGGCTGGCGGCAGGCTGCACAGGTGGGTGAGGAGCAGCTTGACTTTGCCACAGTCCCTGGGCTCTGGGCTGGGCCAGGCAGCAGGAGGTGCTCAGCAAACTTTGATGCAGACATGACTCAGCACAACAGGTCTTCTTCCCAGCACCTGTGGCTTTTATGAGGTCATTCCGCACTGCCCAGGTTCTGCAGCATTTTCTAGTGCACTCTCTGGTGTTCCCGGGGCATGGCGCTGCCCTGGCGTGGGGTGTTTCCCCCACTTAGGCCCAGTGTCGGGTTGCTAAGCAGCTGGTGCACACTGCATTGAGTGGAAGGAAGCTCTTACAGTGACAGAAACAAACCCCAGTATGCCAAGTCAAGTGTGTGTGTGTGCACGTGAGCATGTACCTGTGTGAACATGTCTGTGTGTGTGCATACATGCACCTGTGTGTGTGTGTACATGCGTGTGAGGGTGCCAGAGCAGCAGAGCAGAGCTAGGTGTTCTAGGCTCTCAAGGGTACAGTTCAGCCAAGGATGGCTGAGGTGCATGGGGGTGCTGAGCAGGACGGCAGTGGTGAGGGAGCCCCCCTCCCTGAGCCTGGACCCCTCGTGGTCATCTCTGCAGCTTGGGCGACTCTGACCTGGGCACTGTGGGCACCATGTGAATCCTCCACTGCTCCCTGACAGTCCTCCAGGACCCCTCCAAGGTCTGGGCAAAGGAACACCCAAGGCCCCAGCACCCTCGAACTGCTCACCAGCCTTCAAATCAGCCTTGGTCTCACTGGACACAAAATAAAAATTCAGAGCCTGTTTTGCCCATATCTTTGATATGAAGTGATCAAAGATGCCTGCAGCAGAGGTGCCCGGGCTTCGGTCGGGGCTCAGAGCCAGAGCCCAGACATGCAGATCCTGCCCTGGCTTGTGGAGGAGCCTGGTGCCCGCCCTCCATGCCGCACTCATTCCTGTTGCAAGGATGCAATGCTGGACTTCTGACAGAGCAGCTCAGCATAGCAAGCAGGAAGGAGGGGTGCTGGGGAGCCTTGGATAGAGACCAGTCCTTCCTGGTCCCACCCCTGTGACCAGACCCCACTTGCAGACAGAAAGTCAGCTCTGCCCTTAAGAGCATGAGGTTTTTTTTTGGGGGGGGCATTCTATACCCAAACTATTATGTCCCTCCACACGCTGCTGACACCAAGGCCCTTCAGGGCTGGGAGCCTGAGAACCCCTCTGACTTCCTTCTCCTCCCTGTCCCAGCCCCTCCACGCCTATTACTGGGCATCTCCCAGACCACACATCTGCCCAATGCTCTAGAAAAGAGAACTTAGTCCTAGGATGAGACAGCCACTGCAGAAGTTCTCCTGGCTAACAGCCACGTGCTGTTGGCCTCCTCCCATCACACACAGCTTGCTTTCTACTCTTAATAGTAAATTAAACAAGTGGTCCTTTGAAATACTGATCATTGCACTTCATGTTTCATAATTCTTCTCCAAAGGGCAGTCTATTCAATGGATGATTGAAAGAAATTCATAGTTTATGTTTTTAAAAAAGCACTTTAACAAAAATAGCATTTTCCCTGACTCTAAAGATAAAATATATTTATGAAGACAAAATTTAAAACTCAGCAATTGAGGAATAATTATGCAAAACTCTACCATGGCTGGAGAACCATCACTAACAACGAACATCATTCTGGGGTCCATCCATGGACTCAGCAAGTATTTACTGAGTGCTCCTTACATTTCCTATGGATGGGACACAGCAGGACCCACCCTAATAAAGACTGCCCACCACTGTGTCAGTCACTTTCCTGTCACTGGGACAGAATACCTGACATGCGCCACTTATAGGTGTGCAGCTCCTCAAGTTCACACACACACACACACACACACACACACACACACAATTTCCTGTTAGATTTATTCAGCTGGGTATGGTAGCACTTGCTTGTAATGCCAGCACTCAGATGGTTGATACAGGAGGATGGCTGTGAGTTCAAGGCCAGCCTGGACTACATCATGAGTTTAAGTCCTGGGTGAACTATATAGCAAGATCCACTCTCAAAACAAAAAAGAAAGAAAATATTTATTTATTTAATTTAGTAATATATCTTTGTGTCACTGACTTTACATATATGGCCTCTTTTCGAAAAAAATTTTGAAGTGCTGGAGATTGAACCCAGAGTCTCATAATACTAGATGGGTGTTCTACCATAAAACTATACCTGAAGCCCTATTCAGTCCTAATATAGAAGTTGAAAACACCTTCACTGTAGCAGTATCTTAGCAAATGTTTATTTTTATAAAACTGAGCTGGTTGTCTCCAAAGCATGGGTTGCTGTTGGAGGGTGTTTGAGTTTGGCTTTTCTCCCCATACAGTAGGCCCTTAATTACAAACTCAGTTAGTTCCCAAAGGCTGGCTCTAATTCACTTTGTCACCTGAAGGCTCAGATTCCTCTACACAGCCTTCAAAATCCCCCTCTCATACACAGGCAGATCTCAGTGTCCTTAGAGAGGCCTTGGCCCAGGATTTCTCTGTTAACCCCATACAGGAAAGGATGCTGTAATGATCCTTCAAGAGCTCTTTAAAGATTAAATCTGTACCTGAGACCACCTGGAAGCATAAGCAGCTAGCAGCTGAGTTACAATTAAAATTCCAGTCATCACCCACTCGTGTGCCAAGTGGGGCTACGTGCAGGGGTCCGCTGGGTTGCCAGGCACTGCCCAGGTGCCCACAGGTGCTGCTTGACACTGCATCCCCGACTGCCTGGATGCTGGTGTTCTCCTTGATCTCGCCTTTGTTAGAAGAAACATTTTTTGTATGTGTTTGCCTTCTAATGATACTAAATGTCTCTTGCATTTTCTTTAAGAAAATCACAAGCAAACTTTCTATTTTCATACTAAGGTTTAGATTTTAAGTAGTCACATACATCAGGGTTTTCCTAGATGATTTACTGTTTTCATGTTCTACTTTTAAAGGCTTCCCCCATATTAAAAGTCACAATTTCTCCCTAAAATTTCTTCTACTAAGCCCTCTCTTTTTCTCTTATTTGCCTTTGAATAGCCATTTATTTTGTGACTGTAACATGAGCTAGACATCCATAACATGCTTCAGTAAAGAGTATTTTTACTGACTTGTCACTTTGTCCTTCACATAAGAGCCTGTTTGAACTAGTCTTCCTTTTTTTTTTTTTTTTAACTATTAACCCATTCGTCTTCCGACATCCTCCTATCATTATCACAAGCTTAGAGTCTATGTTCTGTGTGGAAGGCATCTCTTCTCCCTTCTTCTTTGAATTATTACTATGAAAAACATGTGCTCCAAAACTACACAACAACGAGGTTCCTCAGCCAAGCCCCCAAGCCAAGCGTCGGAGAGCTGTGGCTGCAGTTGCTTGGAGTGGCTGCACCTGCTCAGGGAGACCGGGGTCATTGCCACCCGAGTCTTCCTACTGAGACCGAGGATGGTGCATTTGCTGCCTTAGGTCTTACGGATCAGTGCCCAGCAGATCTGGCTCTGACGTGTTTCTCACTGAGCCTGCAGTCCTGAAGCTCTGAGCAGTGCCACTGAGGCCTCTGAGTGGCCCAGCAGAGCCACTGAAAGGCTCGAGCCCTAAGACTGAAGGGGAGCCACCAAACCCAGCAGCAAGGTAGCCCACTCACTGCCAGGTGACTTGGGTCTCCTGACTCAGAAGGGTGCACATGGAGAAGGGGTTTGGAATAGTTCTGCCCAAGAGTAAATCAGTTTTCTAGAGAAATCACTATGGCATGGAGGTCAGCCGTGGCCTGAGAGGCTTTTCCTGATGGAGGCCAGCGGCTGCTGGTCAGGGGCATGGGTGGGAGGTGCTCTGTGGAGGGCGCCCTGTACTCTTACCTGCTCTGCAAGGGTGCTAGTGTTGCCTGTATCTCAGGGAAGGTGCTGAGGGTTCTATGATCTCTGAGGTCTCATAGCTCATGTTGGGTACAGGATCTTGATCCTCCCCCCTTTGGGCCTTTCAACTCTGAGCATTAGAGGACTTCAGTGGAGTTCTGAAAATTGAGTCCCGGAATGGGCTGAAAGGAGGTTAAAAAGCTGCTTCAAGGATGGGAAGAAGAACTGCAGTCTTGGTCTGGATTTGGAAGAGGGGCTGGGTGGGGCAGGGACAGTGCTGATGTGTGATGTGGGCAGCCCCTGGTCTTCCAAAAGTTGCCTGACTCTGAGGCTTGGAGTCCCATCACCCTGGAGAGGAGTTAGAGAACAGAGCAAAGCCAGAGATGGAGTGACTGTGAGGAGGCCCAGGGAGAAGTGGGGAGCAGAGGAAGGGATGAGGGCGTGGTGCAGATAGCAGACAGCAGGAGAGCCGGCTCCAGAGGCCAAGCTGGACCAGGGTCCTCGCAGGCCAGCTCTGAATGCACCCCCAGCACCACAGGCGCTGTGAGGCTTCAGATAGCCGTGGAACCGTGTTTGGTCTTCACTTTTTCCACACTGTTTTAGTAAGAGGCCATATGTTTCAAGATGCAGGGACCCAGATCATCAGTCCTTGAAACTCTGTTTTCTTCATGGAATGAAACAACACAAAATGCCTTTAAGGGCTGTGCCGGGCTCAGAGCAGGATGGGGAGTTTGTTAACACTTCCTCCCACTGTATCTTTCCTTTTAACAGCTCCTGCCCCTGCTTACCTACCTCACCCAAGAGTATGAACTCCCTGGGACTACAGGGGGGCTCCAGCCCTTCTTGCATATGTTGCAGCCCATACAGAATTACTTGTGTTTATGCAAATTTGCTAAGCTCTCATGTCTTCCACACCAGGTTAACCGAGTGACATTGAATGAGGGTGGGGCTACTGGGTGGCCCAGAACCTGGGGCTTAGTCCATGTTAGTTTTGTCTGCTTTTATGGCTGCTAAAAATAAGAAATCTAAAGCTCAGCGCCTGTCCCACTGGAGCCTCTGCTGCAGGCACATTGAACCTAGCAGGCCATGGTGATGGTCAGACCAGTGGGAAGCACATGGATATGAATCCTGGGCCTCTTCACTATGCGCATGGTGTGGGCATATTCCTGGCACCTCATCTGAGATTCCCAGTGAGCCAGGGACAGGGAGGTGTTTGCTCTGGAGTTGTGAACAATGCAAGAAACTGAGAACAAAAGGTGATAAGCACCGCAAGTAATGACTTCCGAGCTGCGAGCTGCGGCTGACTTGCTGAAGAATGAGTCCTGATCCCAGCATCTCTCAGGCCTCAGGTCGCCTCAGGCCAGCTCAGAGCAGAGGCAGGTGGGCAGGATCATGTGGAGGTTTCCCTCAGTGGAACCACAAATGGCTGCGTATGTGTAGCAGCTCCTGCACAAGGGAAGGACCGGCTGGCCTTAGGATCTCTGCTTTGATGCTGCTTGCTATGCAGCAGCCCCTGTGTTCTGACAAGCTCCCCATCCCACTCACTCTTTGTAGTTCCCAGTTCCAGAAAGGATTGGACATTGATTTCCACCAGTACCAGAGGCTAAGAGGTGGCCTGGGCAGGCGATGGAAAAGGAATGTGGTTTCTCGCCTGAGTAAGGCTGAACTCTCAAGGGGCAGCCATGATGGTGGGGCACTACGTTCACACAAGCCTCACTCTTTTTAGGGGGACCCTTAGAGATATGGGCAGCCTGTGGGAGCCCAGACCCCTGGGCTTGGAGACCTTCCCAAGAGAGGTCTGTGCCCCCTGCTGAACCCCAGCCTGGCCTGCCCTGGAGCTTCTGGAACACCCTTCTCTCAAGGCTCACAGAAGAGCAGGAACTCCTTCCTGTCAAGGAGGAGTGTGGGAACAGTCTGCTCAGGATGCCCTGCCTCCTATCAGCCTGTGCTGCAGAGAGTTGTAAATTGAGTTAGACATGGAATTTTTCTTAATGAATAGGACTGAGTTTTAAACACCTGAAGACCAGTGACTGAGAGTGACTGCAAATTTAGAGAATCTTGCCAAGCTGCTGTCAAAACAACTGTGACACAGGACAGAACAGTTCACTGTAGCATGGTTGCAGTATGGAGTCACAAGGAAAAAAATCATGTCACATTCATGTGTAAGGAAGCAGAGACTTGGGCCAATTGGGCTGACAGCTGGGACCACTCAAGAGTGGCTACTGTTTGCAGCCAGGGCACCATAAGAGCCACCTGCATGCCCGTGTCCCATCACACGTCTGACTGTTGTTCGTTGCATTAGTTTCTAGTCACTGCCTAATCTCGAGCTCATTGGGTGAGCTCACATCATCTGACTGTTCTGTAAGCAGGAGTGCAGTGTGGGTGCTCCAGGCTCTAGGAATGTCCATGGCATGCTAGCTCTCGCTGGAAGATCTAGGAAAGAACTCATCTTGCTTTCTCTTATTTCTTACTTCCAGCAGCCAGCTGGTAGCACGACAGCATGCCTTTCCTTGGTTCAGGGTCCCTCCTTCACCTGCAAAGCCACTCAAGAGTGGTCCTCATCAGCCCAAGCTTCTGGCTCCCTGGGCCCCACCAAGTCATCCAGGGAATCCTTGCTAGGTGAAAGCCTGATTAGTAACCCTGGTCCTAAGTACTGCCCTATCTCCTGCACCTCTCTCCCAGGGATTAGTCCTGGGAGAGCTCCCTGCTCTGCTCACGGGGATTTCCCCTCAAGCCCGAAGGCCCAGACAGGGATAGGGCCTGCCCCAAGTATACCTCCTTCTCAAGCTGCAGACCTGGACATGTCATTTTTTTTTTTTCTGAAAATATCAGGCACAACATTGCTCAGGCAGAAGCCAGCCAGCTTTTAACCCAAAACAAGTACTGGCGACTTGTGTCCTTCCTTGCAGTGGCCTCAAGGCGATCAGTCTTCCTGATCAGCTACTTTAATGCTTATGACAGTTTGCAGCAGGTTCCAGAAGTTTTTCTCTCTTAGCTGGCTCTTGGTTTGTGGGTTTTTTGGGGCTTAGACACTCATTATTTTGCACATAGTCAAACCACATTATCTAAATCTCTGTTAGGTATCTGTTTCCCACGACTGTTATCTCAAATGCCACTCTCACCTGAAGAATAAACTAGCAGTCCCTTTGATACCTTTACTATTTAATTTCAACAGCTAGCTCTTTATCTGCAGTTAATCTGGTTCCTGGTAGAAGGAAAGAATCTGAATTTGTTTTTCACTCTCTAAACAAAAATTCCAGCAGATGTCCCAGCAGCGTAGGCGAGGAGAGCATTCGTCGCGTGTCGCGCTGTCTGTGCCCGGCTGCTCCGGCCAGTGCACAGCTGTTTCCCGGGGGCGGCACCAGTAGCCTGGTATTCCAATCACAGGAGTCACAAAGCCTGCTCCGAAGCCCAGGGGGGCTGGGCTCCAGTTCATTCTTCTGAATGGACTTCAGGGTAATTGCAAATTCTCATTTAATTATCTCTAAAATTAACTAAAGAACTTACCAATAGAGTCTTTGATTTGTACATCAAGGGACATTGTATTCCTCTCCATTTATCTAAGACCTCTCTATGTTCCTCAATAAAGCCTTCTTTATATAACTCTCATTCTTTTATTTTCTCAAGACTTTCTAGATATTTTACTTTATTATTGGTGTTGGGTTTTCTAATGTTTTCTCTTTTTTTTTCTCCCCCTGTATTTTAGGGAAGGGTCTACAGGGTGTTCAGGGTCTCACTACTAGACTGGATTTGTAGTGAGCCACCTGTTTACAGCCTCCCAAAGAGCTGGGATTATAGGCAGGAGCCACCATGCCCAGTCTCAATCGCTGTCTCAGCACACCCTGGGGGCGGGGCCAGCATGGCAGGCCCAGGGATTGAACTGTGGCCCCTGCGCTTGCTTGTAGGTGCTTTAATCCTCTGAGCTATATGGCCAGTCCTTTCTTTTTTCTTTTTAAGACAGTCTCACTATGTAGTTCAGGCTGGTGGTGAGCTCACTATGTAGCCCAGGTAGGCCTCAGATTTGTGGTGATCCTCCTGCCTCAGTCTCCCAAGCGCTATGATTATAGGTGTACATCATTATCCCTGGCTCTACTATGTTTTCTGATTATTAATGGCATAAAGGGAAGGTCATAACGTTAGTACTATTTAAATAACTATATCTCCTCACAAGATGAGTCATTACTAATCTATGTGTTCTACTGATTCTCATGATTTGTGTGTGCATGTGTTTCTAGGGATTGAACTCAGGGCCTTTGCATTGAGTATATCCCCAACCCAATTTTATATTTTATTTTCAGACAGGGTCTTATAAAAGTAGCTAAGTTGTCCAGGTTGAGTTTGGACTTGTGATCCTTCTGCCTCAGCCTTCATACTGCTGGGATTTCAACTGTGCACCATGACTCATTTTTTAAGGAGTATACATTCTATCTATAAATGACAGACACAGCTCTTAATTTCTGAATCTGTGTTGGTTGCCTGTCTTACTACACGGGCAGTAATTTCCACACAAAATTAAATGACAATGATCAAAAGTCAAGAATGTTCTTTCTGGGACCAGGGAGATGGCTCAGTAGAATAAACGCTTGCCTGGCAAGTACAAGGATCTGAGTTCAATCCCCAGCTCCACCAAAAAAAAAAAAAAAAAAAAGAATGTTCCTTCCTAGCCACTTATGACTGAATTGGACAGGACTCTAAGGGAGGCCGAGACAGGAGGATCCGAAGCTCCTGCTCAGCCTGGGCAACTGAGGGATTTACTGATATTCTATCTCAAAATACAGTAAATAATGGGACAGGATGCTGCTCAGTGCTGAGTCCTGGGTTCAGTCCCTGCTAATGCAAAAACAACCACCAAAGAAGCCCTTCCATAAGCCTTGATTTTAATAGGTGGTCATAGTTAAGAGTAAGGACTGGGACAGTTTAAGACAACAAAGCCTCCTAAAACAAAAGCCTTTCTTCCATTTTCAGAATGTTTTTTTCTTTTTGTTTTATGTGCATCTATGCAAGGAACTTTCTTTTCTTAATTTGTCCATATAATTGTCTGACAAAGTATCTGCAGCTTTTCTAGTGCTGATCTGTTGTTGGACTTGACTGCGGTGAATACTTGTTCCAGCGCGCAAGGACCGCGCCCTGTGAGCCCAGCTGGAGAAGCCAACTGCTCCAGGAGGCCCTCCCTGGCTTGATGTCTGTGAGGCTCGGGGCCTAAGAGGCCAGTTCTGGAGCCAGGAAGACAGAATGGAGGGTGAACGAGAAGGAGAGGAGAAGAGGAAAACCCCAAGGTTCATCATGGATCCCCCCCATCATCAAAACCACTCAGAAATTGGGAAAACTTGGCCTCTCCAGAAACTAATTTTACAGCGCTGCCTGGTAAAACTCCTGGTAAGTGAGAGAGGGGTCGGATTGTGTCACTACAGCTCATAGGCTTTGCCACGTTCCCTCTTGTATGCAAGAATAATCAGACTGCTGTGTAACATGTGTCCACGATGCTTTTCCTATCAGTCTATTCCATTCGTTAGAATTTAATTACAAGTATTCTCTTAAAGCTCTATTATGCTTAGAGGTGAGATGATTAAAACCATACTCCTCTGAAACAGTGCAACATTCAGATGAGCCTTCCCCAGGGAGTTTAAATTGTGAGATTTCACTCTTTTAAAAGATTTGTCAAGAGATATTTTTTATATATTCCCTATTTTTTTATAACACAAATGAAGATTGTTTGATGTTTTTTGCTTTAAAAAACTACATGCTTTCTTTGATCACTGAGGGTTAGAATGTATTTGCAAGTTACTGGATAAAAGACAACAGGGGGTGTGAAATTCTTTTCTCAAAAGATAATATCAAGAATAGCTATTGCTCACCTGCCGCCCACTTGCCCAGGGGGAGAGGACTGTGGGCCTCCAAAGCCCCTGGTTTAATTAGGACTGGATCAGCAGGAGCCAAGGAGGACCTTCCAGGACCTTCTACCCCAGGAGAATGCTGGGACAGCACAGCCAAGCCCTCCTCCAGCCCGAGTCCACCCACTCTGGCCTGCTCTCTGGTTTCCAATCCATTGTCTACTCTGTGGCCTGCTCAACTACTTGAAAAGGAGAATTTTGTGAGCCCTGAGTCATTTTGTTTGTTTGGTGTGTTTCTGTCAGTGTCTGGAGTCAGCTTTCCTTAGAGAGGCTCTGCTCTGCCCTGGGGTGGACTCCATTTACAACATGTTGCACACCCATCTGATGCGGCTCTGTACTCCAGGGCATCAGGGACCTCCCTGGGAAGACCCTCCCCACCCTGCTTTCCCATTGCATGGAAAACATCTCTCACTAGTGCTTTCCATCTTCCCAGCAGCTTCTGATCTGTCCTCTAGGATTCAGGATACAGAGGAAGCTCAAACTAGAAGCCAGGGCCAGGGGCCTCCCTGTGTGTTCTCAGCACCCTGAGCATTAGGCCAGTGCAGAGACTGAATCTCTCCCTCATGCTCTCTCTCTCTTCCTCTCTTTCCCTCCCTCCCTCCTGAAAGAAGCTAACTTTGACTGTGCGTACAGTAATCCCAGCACTGAGGAGACTGAGGCAGGGACACTGTCATTTTGAGGCTGCTGGCTATGTAATAAGTTCAAGACTGGGGTGGACTACATAGTGGGGCCCTTCTGTCCCTAAAGAAGACTGAAATGAATTCACCTTTGACTGATATCTAGTTCAGATCCTGACCAGACAGGTTCCCAGGGGACTCTCTTCAGTGGACAAGTAGCTTCCTCTCACTTCCAGGCAGGGAACCCAGCTCAGGAGCCCTGTGATCTGGGGTCCCCAATCTGTTCACTCTGCCTCCTCAGGGAGGCAGATTAGGGTTAGGGGGGAGTGGAGGGCTGCTGCTCTAAACTTCTAAGCACTCTAAAGAGCAGAAAATGCTGGAGGCCCCAGAGGACGCTAGGATGGAATTCTTGCACTGTAGTTAACATTCAAGTGGAGCTTGTGTTACGTTTCCTAAAGAACTGAACACATTTCCTTCTGAAGAACTGAAACGTGCTCACGATGCACTGCAGTCAGCTAACATGTTCAGCTTCACTACGGCGGCCACACCCGCGCTACCAGGCAGGACCCTCCTAGGGGAGGAGTGACGCTTCCAGATACGGAGACGACGCTGGAGCCAGCTCTCCTCGGCAGTCCCCCC
>PVKA01034416.1:0-23437 GCA_004027165.1 Ctenomys sociabilis
TACTGATAAGAGACATCTGCTATAATAATGTCTGTAAGTATAATATCATGTATGTACCTTGTACGATACCAAAACAGTATGAAAACAGTTTGCAATGTATTAATTTATCGAATCTGTCATGTCAAGGTGTCTTAAAACTGTCTGATTGATATTTGTACTTCAATAAAATAAAAAACAAAACAAAACCATATATAGAGCATAGGGAAGATGGACCAGACAAACTAATGTTCAGTACAGATGCATCCACTCTGTGGTTAACTACATTTTCAAGCTGGAGTTCATTGAATCCTCAGATACAGAGCCCTCAGAGATGGACAGCTAATCACATATAGTTTTATTCCTTCACTGACTTTCTAAAGAGATGGAGTCTTGCTATGCTGCCTAGGCTTGTCTCAAACTCCTGAACTCAAGTCCAGCCTCACTGCCTCTGCCTTGCAAGCAGCTGGGACTAAAGATCCTGCCCATTCATTGCTTGCTTTCACTGCTTTACCTAAACTTTAAGTGTCCAACACAGAAAGAACACTTTCTTCCTCTGAGTCCTAATAACCATCAACAACTAGGACTATCACTGCTCAAAGGCATGTCTGAGCAGGTACCTTTCTGTGAATTTCAAAGTATATTTGCATTGAGCCCAAGTGAGAATTTAGGGCCTCAGAGAAAATTATTCTGATTCCTTATAACCTATACAGGATAGAAAGAATGAGTGTGCAGGTGTAAGGGGCAGTTACTACCACAGTTCAGCAAACTCTGCTGAGTGCTTATGACATGCAAGCATTGTCCTGTCTCTAGAAGCCACATAGGGATCTAAAGGTATAAAGACAGCACTCTGTTTATTTTTGATAGCCCTGGCATAGTTTATAATTTAAGAAACAACCAACAAAGCAAGAAATGGCTCCTGCCCTTGGGAAGTCAAATCCAAGCTAGCGGGGGGGGGGGGCAGTCTCTAATAAGGGAGACAGTTCCCAGCACATCAGTCCTCAATGAAGGCAAGCTGTGCCCTGTGCCTATTATAGAGGTACAAAGTACAGCTAGATAAAACAGGAACACAGAGATTAATCTTTCTGCCTTTAGGAAACAAGAGGTTGGCCATCTGCCTTCACAGGGATGGGAGATTAAAAGTCTAAATTGGAGGGCGAAATGTCGTTTTTTCTGATGCGTCTGATGAACCTCACACACATAATTTTACATCTGTAACTCCAATGAGATTACGGCCAGTCCACTAGATTGCAAATACCAAGTGCTGCCAGGTCCCCTCTCCAAGGCTCTTCTTGGACGTGTCTCAAGCTGACAGCCTCGCTTGTCACTTCTTTACATCACATACTTGTAGCGCTCCTCCTCCTGTCTGCACCAAGCCTGTCCAATTAGCTCCAGACCCTCTCAGGGTCTGTTAGTTTTCCTCGCAGCCAGCCGGCGTTCTGCCCTCGCTCTGACTGCCTCTGCTCCTGGAACACAACAGGGCGACCTGAAAGCTTCCTGCTACTAATTTCACAGTACAAAAGGCTGCAGATTCCCTTTAAGGGCAGCCCTTTCAGAAGGCAGGGAAAGCCAAGTGACCTTTTGAAATCTCCCTGGCATATGCGCCGGCTGGACTCCAGTCTCATTTACATTGCCACTGACAGGCTCAGGACCAGTAACACCCCACGTCCCACATGTCACATAAGTGTGTTTTTGTGTCTCTCCCCCCCCAGCTATATGAAATCCTAGGTGAAGCAGGAAGTATCCTGGGAAGTTTAGAGCTCTTTGTATGTAACTAACAGAAAAGATTTAGATTTTTCCCATCAAAGTCAAGATAAGTTTGTCTATAGCACAACATAAACATTTCTATGCTACAATACACTGCATGCTAATACATGAATGTGTGGCATAATAACATTTAATGCTGCACATTTATGACTTCGGCAATTTTGCAGTTTAATGATTTGGAAAGAAGTTATGATGAATCAAGAGTCCCAGCTGTGACATAAATTGTTTGGCCCTAGGCAAGTCACTTAACCTCTCTGAGCCTCAACTTCCTCATCTGCAAATTGAAGGAACTGAACTAGAATAATCTCTAAGGCCTTTGAAGCAGTAATTTTCTTTTAAACATTCTATGAACATGAGGAATCAAAACAACCCAAAAAATGGAGTAGAGCATCTTACAACCCATTAGCTCCCCATTCTTGGAAGCCCATCCATCAAAGAAATTGTACAAAAGATTCTTGCTTTGTTAAAGAAGATTGAACCAAACAACCTTACTGTGTATTTCAAGAGTAAGAGTCTTGAATCTTCCTGATTAGTTCTGGATGAAATTAACCTAATAGTAAAAGCAAGGGAGGAAACGCCAGGCTGCGGGTACAGTAAATGTTTGATGTAATGTGAACAGAACAATGACAGGTATAGCAAGTCACAACACAGCTAATGGAGACTGTTTGTCTTGGGCCGGGTTGCTGGGAGGTATAGATAACTGCAAACACAGCACCCAGCATTGAAAAGATCTACATGCTTCAAGTCATTACAAATCGAGCACCCGGGCTTACATGGGGTTTCAGCACACAGAACCAGAGAAAAGATCACAATCCACTTTCATTTGTTTGAGACATACAGATGTACCCAGCAGCAGGTGTGCCCGCTGGGACATGGCCTTAGGGATATAGATCAAAATAGTGACAAATGATAGTCACTGTCATCTTGGGTCTGTATCTTAAATTGTGTTTTCAAAGTGATTTTGTATATTTTAACTTCATTTAAGCCTCAGAATAGTTAAGGTGAGTGGAACAAGTACTACTGATTTTTGTTGTTCTTTGTCTTGTGTTTGAGACAGCATCTTACTGTGTAGTTCAGGATGGTCTTGAGCTTGCTGTGATCCTCCTGCCCGTCTCAAAAGTGCCATGATTATAGGAATGCACTAGCATGCCTGGCTACTGATCCTTTTCTGAGGAAAATTGAGGCTTTGTGACATACCATTTCCTCAATGGAAAGTAGCCCAAATCCTATTATATTACTTTTAACCTCTTTGAAAGATTTTGTTGCAGGAGATATAGGGAGGACATACCTATTTTTTACGGTTTCAGTTTATTTGTATACATTCAGAAAATGATAAAGAAAACGTTGATTTAAAATATATTTTAGGAAAAAAAATATACATTTTAGGAAATACATTTTTTAAATGCATTTCACAATCCTGAACTGTCGTGATTCTGTTCTTTGTTTTTATTTTGCGGCCACCGGAGACTGAACCCAAGGCCTTCACACTAAAGCACAGCTCAGCCCCTTTTTATCGATTTTGAGCAAGGATGTCATTAAGTTACCCTGTTGCCCAGGGTTGGCTCAAACTTGTTATCCTCCTGCCTCAGCCTCCCAGAGTGTTAGGGTTATAGGCACTGCCACCTCACCCAGCTTGCAGTATTTCTAAAAGCTGAATTGCAAATGGATGTTAAGTTGGCAATGTCTCTTGCATCTGAGAAATAGTAAAGGAGACCCCTCAGTCATAACAAACCAAACCTAATTTAGGTTGCAACTGAGTGGTATCACTCTGGAAGAATGATAATATTAAAGCTTAGGATACTGTAAAGAAAAGGAGAAAAGTCAATATTCCAGAAAGAAAGAGAGGTCAATTATTTGAAATAGGGATAAAGATATCAACAAATGGGATCTTTCTACAGAAATTATATTGAAAACTACATTTAGATTGCCAAAGAATTAAGCAAAAGTACTAAGTGCTAAATATAGCTCTTATTCAGGTAAAGGCATGTTTTGGTATAAGGTAAGCATTTCAAAGCTTCACATCCAATGGAAAAAAAAAAAGCCAACATCTACTAAAGTATCTATTATACTTAGATTTTTACATAGTTTATCTCATTCAATTATTTATAAGTTTTTGTGTGCATCTGTGGTACTGGGGATGAAAACCAGGGCCTCACACATACTAGGCCAGCACTGTACACTGGGCAACCCCTCTCCCAGCCCGTCAGTGGTTACCTCTTAGTGGAGGTCAGTACAGCAGGATGATTTCATAGATGAGAGAACTGGAGTGAAGCGATGCTACAAACTTATCCAAATTAGTAGATGGCTTATTACGTCCAACTTGATTTCAAGCTAGGTTCTTCTGGAAAGTTATTTCTCTTTCCAAAGAGTCTAAAAACATTTTGCAATTATGTTTGGTTACTAGAAACAAGATAAATTTAAAAAAATACTTTAAAAATCTTTCCAGGGCTGGGGAGATAGCTCAGTAGAATAAGTGCTTGAGTTCAATCCCCGGCATCACAAAAAAAAAAAAAAAAAAAAAAAAAAAAAAAAAAAAAAAAAAAAAGAAAGAAAGAAAGAAAAGCTTTCCTAATCACTGGAAGGCTGAAAATTCATGAGACAGTGTAATTTAAATCTCTCAACCTAATTTGGAGTGAGCTTTAGCATCATAAGAATTGGGTTTGAATCCTGGAGCCCTGACTTGAGCAGCTCTATGATCTGGTGTAAGTCCTTTCTGTATACTCTGTCTTCCAGTTTGTATATTTATGAGATATAATTGCTGGATATTATGTTAAACCTCCTGGAATAGAAAGATGCACAAGGCATGATTGACTGTCCTCAGAATTTATTTTTCATTAAATGTTCAGTTAAATGGAAATCATTTTTTACACCCATAACCACCATCATCCTCTAACATAGTGTGGACCTTACACCCCTCCCCAAGCCTGTGTGTTGAAGTCTCTCGCTTACCAGCCTATGGTGCTACAGCAATGTGGAGAACCTCTAAGCAGTGCAGACTAGAGGACAAAGTAGATCGCTGGGGCATTGCCTTGAAAGGGACACCGGAGCCCCAGCCCAGCCTCTTCTGCTTTTGCTTTCCCACTACAAGGTGAGCGGGTTTCCTCTACCTGTGCTTCCAACATAGTGCACTGTACCACCACAGGCCCAAAGCAACAGGACCACACACAGACTAAAGCCTCCAGAACTGTGAGCCAAAGTAAACCTTTTTTCTCTATATGTTGACTGTGTCAGGTATTTGTTAGATGGATACATACTCCAAGCAAGCAAAGACTCATCACAAATGAACAGTTCTAAGTGGGGGACTAGTGACATCTAGGAATCAGAGGATTACTGAGAAAAACTCTTCAATCTTTAGAGCCAGGCAACCCCACCTGTCTCATGGTCCTCTTCTCCTTTGTTGCTGCCTCAAATGTAGGCCTCTCTGATCTGCAGTCTCAGCACTCCTTTGTGCTGCCTCTTCCCAGACCCCAACTTCTATCTCTCCTTCCCACCAAAACTTTCCTCTTGTTCCATCTTCAACATTTTGCCTAAACCTCCCTGAATAATTACATGTGGGTTTCTCTCCTTTCCTCCCTGGTCACCAGCACCACACCCAACTAAATCACCAGAATTCCTATAGAAATCTTCTTGTCAGGAAAATTGTGAAATATATTGAAATGAGCCAGTTCCATACTCTTAAATCTTCAGAACTCTGAGCTAAAATATTACTGGATATTTTGCCAATAGCACCATTCTTGTTAAGGTGTCTATAATTCTACAAATTGGGGCAAATAAGCAGTAATGCAACTAATTTTGTCCATAGAAGTGCAAATGAACTGTGTCTTGCAGACTGCTAGGAATGACTGTCCTGCACATATAAGCTGGCTATCGTACATTCATTTCTGAACTGTGGCATTCATGGGCTATACGTGTATATTCAGATTTTCCTTGTAACATCCTATATTAACATGAGTTAAATAAAATCTTTGACCCTGCTATGGATGAGGTGTTCCATGAAGGTTTGTGGGCTACAAGCTGGGGTCCAGTGTGGTGATGTTAATGTGGTAGAAGGTTTGAAAGGTGGAGCACAGGGAAGTCATTAGTTCATGAGGGCACCACATTTGGAGGGTGCGATGGTCCTCTGGGACCAGATTAGTTCCCTTGAAAATGTGTTGCTGTTTTTATATCTGGCCCTTGCCCAGTCTCTTGCTCCCTGCTTTGTGCATTCTCACTGTCCTTATGCTAGCCATGATGAGATCGTCATTAGAGCTAAGTTGGTGCTAGGTCTATGCTCTTGTATCTCCAGAATGCTAAACTAAGTAAACCTCTTTCCTTTATAAAGTACCCTGTCTCAGGTATTTTATTATAGTACTATGATATATTCATTTTATGTGGGTGTGAATCATTATTTTATCCTTTAAGAAAGTAACTTTTAATATTTTCAATGACTCTTGAATTTGTACACTTCTTTCCATCCCAGTAACTCTTTTCATTACAAGTTATTACCATACTTAGATTATCTCAACCATCTCTTAGTTGTATCATTATCTCTAATCTCTCCATTGCATTCCATTCTCTCCAGAGTGCTTTTTCTGGCATGTAATTCTGAACACACCACTCAATTTCATAAAATCCTCTGCTCCTAAAATAAAGTATAACCCTTTTAGCATCTTCTGCTTCTCTTGCCACATGTGTGCAATCAGCCGGAAGCTCACCAGCCAGACTCATGCAGCTCCCTGACTCCCCTGCAGTCCTCTGCCTGTAGGTTAAACACTTCCTGTCCCCTTTTCTTCTAACATTCTCCATATACTTCCTTTCATCCACTTTGCTTCTTCAGGGCTCATTGCTGTTACACTTCTTCCACAAACCTGCCTGGCTGCTTCAGGTCTAGTTAGATGTTCTAATTATATCCCCCTCCAGGGCCGGTGTCCCCCTCACTCACCTCCTCCTCTGCCAGCCATATCAGACCATGTTATACCTCTCTGTAACTGCCACCCCGGCTTGCTAATCTGTGTACAACGGGAGAGGTGGGCCATGCTCACCTCACCTTTCAATCTGGAATCTGCAATTCAGCAGCTACACAATCTGAGGTAGCACTTGGAACTCTTTACGCTATATCTAATATCTAACAAATTGCATACATTATGTTTTAGGTCTGATATAGGCTGCTATTCATTATCACAGTACCTTCAGTGCATGACATGGCATATTGATATGACATTCAAAGACATATTCTGACCTCTGAGTTCTTCATAGAGTTTCAGGATAATAGTAGACATTTTCCTACAAAAGCTCTCAGCTGGGAGCTGGGCATGGTGGTGCACTTCTGTAATCCCAGCACCCTGGGAGGCTGGGGCAATTGGATCAAAAGTTCAAGGCTAGTATCCTCAACTTAATGAATTCACAAGACTCTGTCTCAAAAATCAAAAATTCAAAAATAGCTGGGGATACAGCTCAATGTGAAGGCCCTGGATTCAATCCTCAGTTAAAACACTCTAAAACAAAGCAACTCAGGCACGGAGGCACATCCTACAGTCTCAGCTACTCAGGAGGCTGAGTGTCTTACTTTTCTCATTGCTGAGACAAAATACCCAACATCTACAAGTTAAGGAAGGAATGGCTTATTTAGCATGTACGTGTTTCAGTCTGTAATCTGCTAGCTCCAAGGCAAGGTGGCACATGGCACAGGGGCAACCATTCATGGTGGAGAAGAAAGAAAAAGCAATCAAAAGGTCAACAGGACAAGCCTTGTTATGTCCCCTATAGTACACATGAGCTACCTGAGTGTCTAACACTCACACCCTCACTCCTAGCCATAACCATGCCAAACCAGTCAGCGGACTGATTTACAAGGCACACAGTCTTAATCCCAGCAGCACACGCTCCAGATTCAGCCACCTCTGGAAAAGCTCCATGACCACGTGAGGCTTTGGGAACATCTAGTCACAGATTATATCACTGAGGTGGAAGGTCACTTGAGCCCAAAAGTTTAAGGACAACTTGGGCAATCTCAACAAAGCAAAGCAAAACAAAACCAAACAATTCTCAATGACTATAATCCACTGTATCTAGTCCACCCCCTCTCCGACCCACCCACAACAAATTGCAGGTTATACATAAATAAAATATATTCAGTTTGTTTAGGCTTTTATTTTATAGTCCGAGTAGAATACAGAATCCGTTTGATTTTTAATTGTGAACAGTGCTATAGAATGGTAATTCCTAGGAGAGATGAAAAAGAATTTTTTTAAAAAAAATTGTAGTAGGGAAAAGAGAATGAAACACAAAAAAGCATGAGAAAGGAAGAAAAAAATGATCAGCTTAGTAGAATGGCTGAAGTATGCATGATAACATACATGGGCTATTGCTTACCCATTTGTAAAAATCTATTGAGCTCTATATTAACTCAGGCTGTATTAAGAATTTTAGAATGAATGCTGAAAATAGCAACTTTGTAATATGACAAAGGCAGAACATCACAGGCTAATGTTCCTTTCTTTAAATTCTACAATATTTTACATTCATTTTTCAATTAACTGGTATTTCTTTAGGTCCTGTGTGTGTCTACTTTATTCTTCACATCAAAGCCCCATCTTTAGTATTAACATTCAAAAGAAAGAAGATAGGACCAGATAGCTCAGCGGATTAAAGCACCTGCTTAGGCAGACCCAGGGTCTAGGGTTTGATCCCTGGTGTGCCGTCCCGACCCTGCCCCCAGGGTGCCCTAAGACTTGACTGACACTGGGCATGGTGGTGCACCTGTAATCCCAGTGCCTGGGAGTCTGCTACAAGTCCACTCTGTGTAGTGAGACCCTGTACTAAATATATATATATATATATATATATATATATATATATATATATATACACTAAATATATACATACCCTGTACTATGTATATATGAAAAAAAGGAAAACAGACCTTGAACATACTATGCTAAGTACAAACACATGATTTCATTTCTATGATGAACCTAAAGTGCTCATAAAGTTTGATGGCTACTTACTAGGGCCTGTAGGGAGGAGGAAATCAGAGTTACTGTTTAGTAGGTGCAGCAGTTCTGTTGGGGAGATGAGAAAGTGCTAGTGCCCACGGCGATGATGGGGGTACAAGAACATGAATGTATTTAAGGAGCTGGACACTGAAAAGTGCTTCCAATTGTTAATGTTAGCCTCTGTATATTTTATTGCAATTGAAAAAATAAAAGAGGCAAACAGGAACAATACTGTCTTCCGCCTTGAGGTTGCAGTACCTGGCAGTACTGATAGGAACCTGGGAGAGATGAGGATGTGTAGGATAATGCTCCTGGTATAGGTATGAGAGAGGAAAACAATTCAACACGTGAAGGGATTTAGAAGAAACATTAGATAAAGCTGAGGGTTGAAAGTAGAAGACTAAAATGCTGGCTATATTTCATAAGAACATAATGTTCTCTTAGGTTTCTACAAGATGTCCCATTCCCACCTGGCCTTAAAGAAAACATGTGTTTTCTTTAAGAAATCTTACTGCCCAATGAGGAAAGCAGCGCAGTGGCAAGAAGACACTCTGGAGCCAGAGTGTCTATGGCCGGATGTTGGCTCCACTTTGATGAGCTTACCTTGTTCGTGCTTCTGTTTCACTTGGAAATTAGGAGCACTAATGAAGGTGTCTACCTCTCAGAGCTGTGAAATCTAAATATGTAAAGCCCCACGAATGGCATGACGAGCAGTAAGCCAACACAAGTGTTAACTGTTGCTCTTGGTTCTTCACATTTAGTCTACGGCCATCCCACCCTGAACGCGCCCGATCTCGTCTGGTTCTTCACATTTACTCAACTGTGATGGCATTCGTGCTATGCTCTTGGGACTCCTGGGGAATCCCTGCAACCTTCTGGGGGTCCATGTGGTCAGAATTATTTTAATACTAAGACATTATATTCTTTTTTCATTTACATTCTCTCACAAGAAGGCAATAGAATTTCCCAGTGGCCACTATATATCATTTGGTATTACAACAGATTAAAAGCAGAAGCAAGTGTGAAATCTGGCTATTATCTATAGTCAGATTCTAGAAAGGTTTGTGTTTTCTTCACAAAAATTTTTGGAGGTTTGGAAATGTATTCTGTTTCATTAAAGAAAATGTTGTATATATTGGGCGTGGTGGTGTGTGCCTGTAGTCCCAGCTCTTGGGAAGCTATAAGCAGGCGGCTCACTGAGTCGGATCTAGTAGAGAGACCCTGAACACCCTGTAGACCCTTCCCTAAAAGAATATAAAAAAAAAGAAAGAAAATGTTGTTTATGTTACTGTGTAATTAAGTTTGTCATTTTAAAATTAGTCTTTTATATTTTCTCAGTTTTAACTCCTAATCTTGTAAATTCAGAAGATAAAACTCAAACAAAGCAATTTAGAGGCTTCAGAATTTTTTAGTCCTGAGACCAAAAGGAAGACTCTATTACATGATAGTATGTATAATGTGAACCTCCCCAAGGGCACTGTTAGTTTGTGGGGCAGGAATACTATTCTTTTTCTTTTCAAAAATCTTCCCAGCTACCCAATGGCAGCCTTTTTACTTGGTAGACAATTAATAAAGGAAAGGAAACACATGTTAGCAGCTGTCATTTATTCAGTGCATATTGTGCACTCTGTTCAGCCTTCATATGTTTTATCTTTTTTTAAACACTCATTGAGTTCTATAAAAATGTCTATTATGTACTTAGGAGAATCCTGAAGACGGCTGAGTAACTTATCCAAGACATAGAGTCCATAAATGGAAAGACCAAGGCCCAACTCATACTCATCTGCCTGATTGTAGAGGTCAAGCATCAACCATGTCAAAAGAGCAGGAAAATATGGAGGAAGTTGGAAAGCTATGATTAGGCAAAAGGAATTGTTTAGAAAGTAGTGATATATTAAAGATCAAGCTTACCTTATCTATAAAGGATCAAGCTATCAGATGTTTGTAATTCTGGATCAGTCTTGGTTATTGATATTGTCAGCACAACTTTTAATTGGCTTAACAAAGAGAGCATATCTCAGGGGCCAGGGAGATGGCTCAGTAGAATAAGTGCTTCCCTGGCAAGCACAAGGGCCTGAGTTCAATACCCGGTTCCGCAAAAAAAAAAAAAAAAAAAAAAAAACAAAGAGAGCATATCTCATGTTAAAAATGTCTTCCTTATGTGGCTTACTCCTCAACTACAACGTATTGCCCCTGATACTCAAGGGAGGAAATCAGGGAGCTCTTAGTGGCTCTGAAACTACACAGTGTTGAAGTATAACATTGTAAAATCAATATAACAATATCACAAAAAATTCAGAAATAGAACTATTCATACCACTTTTATTAAAAATGTTTCAGTATACTCTTTCAAATCTCTATTTAAATAAAAGTTTTAAATTATGCCTGTAATTGTACTGTAATTGAAAGTTTTTCTCCTGTTTCTTTTCTCTTTCCACAGTGTCATACAAATTTTTCAAACTATTGTATGGATTTCATCATCATTTTTAAATGGCAGCATATATTCTACAATTGGTTATTAATTATAATTAATTCTAGGTTTTGAAAGAGTTACATTCCATAATGCTTCTTCCAATACTGAATGAGTGAATCCTGGCTCTTTACCCCTAGGAGAAATCTAAAGTGAGATTTCTGTAAATCTCTGGTCACGACATATTCCACTAACCTCCACGC
The DNA here is from genome assembly GCA_004027165.1 of Ctenomys sociabilis. Classification (NCBI taxonomy): domain Eukaryota; kingdom Metazoa; phylum Chordata; class Mammalia; order Rodentia; family Ctenomyidae; genus Ctenomys; species Ctenomys sociabilis. The sequence continues at coordinate 11,391 of PVKA01034416.1, forward strand.
AACCTCGTTTCCGTGTGTTTCTGTTTAAAGATCCTCACATAATATTGGTCAACAGTCCACAACTCATGCCTGCATGGAACTTATTTCATACACATATTCTCTCTATAAGGCACATGCATGACTTGGGTTTGTTTTGTCCTAGCTCAAACTCTCGTTGAAATTTGGTTGCCACTGTTTTGATGCTGGGAAATAAGACCTCTGAGGGAATTAATGTCTGTGTTATGAGTGTAGATTGGTTCTCAGACAAATGGATTAGCACCCGCTGAGCAGTCTGGCCCTCTTCATTCAGTCACTCTCCTGGAAGGACCTGCTTCCCCTTCTACTTTTTTACCATGCCTGTATCACCAGCTCATGGCCCTCTGAAGCTCAGCAGACACCAGCACTCTTCTCTTAGACTTTCAGCACTGTGGACTGAAAGAAACTTTTATAAATCACCCAGGATTATGTATTCTGTTGCAGCAACAGAAAAAGACTAAGGCAGCATATTGTAGCCTTCTTGCACTTAACACTAAACAACACCTCAGCACTATGCTTAAGGCCTATGTTAAACAGAAAAATCACCCAAAAAGGACAAAACAAAACAAAAATAGCACTAAAGAGATGGAAGGATGTCTATTTACAATAGGAGAGCTCAAATCAGGAGGCAAAGCCTTATTCAATTTAGCCTGAGTGTTAAGTCAGACAACTTCAAATTTTGGAATTCTTTCCCTTTCTGCAAAAGATCATAAAAACACTATAAATGTTGACTTTGAGTTTACAAACAAATTTTAATTACTGAGTAAATTTATAAATACAGTCTCTATGGATAATGGGTACTAACCATTTCCCTATCACTGGACAATTAAGCTATTTCTTTCTACTAAAATAATGCATAAAACTTCATCTTTCAGGAATATTCATTAGGAGCTATTGGGATAGTTATAATCTTGATAGAACCTACTTATTGCAGTTCTCTGAGAGATTTAGGACCATTTTTCCAGATTCCTGTGTATTAATTGGCTTGATTAATACAATTTCTTACTGAAGAAACACTTGAGACAATCAACTTGTTTTAAAGAACCTTTATTGGCTTACAGTATCAGAGGTTTCCTTCCACAGACATTGGTCTTGCTGCTTTTGGGCCTTTGGGGAGGCAACACATCAAGGCTGGAGCATATGGTAGAGCAACCTGCTCACTTCCTGGTGTCCAGGAAGCAGAGAGAGACAATCCTTCACGTGCCACCCACAATAATACATAAAACCTCCACTAGGGCCATACCTCTTCACACTACAACACAGGCCGTTGGGCAACATTTTCGATCTGAACCACAGCATCCTGCTACTCATACAATGTGGTCCTAAGACACTGAACATCAGCACTCCTGAAAGTTGATGAAAACAGCTAACAAAATCAGCGTGAGTTGGTCAGCTAGTTTAAGTGTAGATGGTCAGGCCCCCACTGTCGGCATTTCTGATTGAGAAAATCTGGGGAGTGGCCTGAGATTTTTGCATTTCCAAGTGCCTCGGTGCTAAGGCTTCTCTCTAGAGGTTCCCACAAAGCTTTGCGCACAGTCCTAGGTGGGGCTTTTGGGAGGCGCCTGGATCACATGTGTGGTAACTGGATCAGCCCACTGACTGGCTGAGCATAACAGGAAGGTCCGCTCGGGCATGGGTGGCATCAACCAAGTCTTCTGGCCTGAGTGGCACCAAAAGGAAAAGGCAGAGGGCAGTGTGCTGCTTGCTGCCTCCTGCCCACATGCCATGAGCTGTTTCTCCTGCCTTGGAGCCAGCCAACTTTGGTTCCCCACATGGTCTGTCAAAATAAACTTCTTCAACCTTTATGTATCGGGTATTTTGCCCCAGCCAGGACAAAGTAACCAAGCCATCAGGCTATGCTGATGCTCTGGGTCCTGCAACTGCTCTTGGGGAGGTGCTGTCACTATAATCATGCTTCACCACTCTAGGCAGAAATCAGGTGATGGCTTTGGAGCAAGGCTGAAGCAGGACTTGGTGTCTCCCTTTTTCTCTGGACTCTTCACGCTCTTGGGGCCATTGGCCAGGAAGGACATTCATTTTTACCATTATAGTGGGGGGCAAAGACAGCAGAAAGATCTGGTCCAAGGGCTTTAGAGTCTCAGTGACTATTCTTTGTTTCCAAATCATTCCATGCACTTAACAGCATGAAAAAGACAAAGGTTTTATAAAACAATCTGTAGCAAAAGTAGTTGGACTCTAACATAAGCCAGCATCAAAGATGTATGATTCAGTTAAAAGAAAAAACATCCTTCTCAACATAAGTAACATTTTTTTTTTTTCCTTTTTAGATGTGTTTCACTTTGTGGCCCAGGGTGACTCTTGGATTCAAGTGATCCTCCTCCCTCAGTTTCCTCAGATAACTGGGAATATAGGCTCATTATGCTCAAGTTGAGCATAATGTAGATAACCTGTGATCAAAGGTGAGCGGGTGAAAGCGAGTGAGTACTGCCTCAGTGGGTCATGGCAGAAGCCCTGACTGGAGAAAAGAAATGGTTGCACAGAACATAAAGGAGTGTAGTGTGTGTGTATTTGTGTGTGTGTATGTGTGTGTGCGCATGCATGTGTGTGCAGGCGGGGAGAAAGAGAGAGAGAGAGAGAGAGAGAGAGAGAGAGAGAGAGAGAGAGAGAGAGAGAGAGAGAGAGAGAATTTCTCCAAGAACATAATCTCATTTCAGGTCTCTGAAAATAATTAAAGACTAGATTAGGGCACAGCTTCAGAAATTAACACAAGCAGTATAAAACAAATGTTCAGTTATTTTTTCATAGACAAGCAGATGGAAAGGATTCTGTTCAAAAAAGTCCTGATAACAGAGGGGGAGGGGTAAAGGAGAACCCGGAAAAATCTATTTTCAAATTGGCTTTTGAGACCTAACAGCTGCATCCTCAGGTGGATATTTCCCAGGAGTTTCTATGCTGAACAAAGATTAAAGCGAATCTATAATTTAGGACTAGACAGGAAATATCCAAAGGTGTATTGCATCTGTTTCTTCTTAATGAGCATATGTATTTAAATGTGTTATGTGAGAAGAAATAATTGGTGAGTAATTAACAAAATGCTTAATCTCACTTTGATCACCAGATTATTTTCTTTGGACCACAGCAATCCTGGCTTTGCATTTTGGTGAGTTTTATCAGACTCCTCTCAATTATCCATGGTTACCCATGCCTGGGGATAGCCTAATGTGGCCCATTAAAGGCAAGCAGACCAGCTACTAAAAATGCGGGCACGGTGCCTCTGCCTCCGGCGAACAAGGAGCCTCAGTGGGCTTATTTTGCAAATTGAGCCCTCTTTAGTAACAGCAACTGTGACAGCCCCCGTGAAGACCAACACAGTCTTTTCCAGCCAGGTCCCAGACCTATTCTCCGTCAGTTTAAGGTGTCATTTTGGCTGCCACATGCCCCTCTCAGCCACTGTCTCCCTGGCTCTGTCTGTTTTTCTTTTCTTATCAGCTCTTCCCAGTTCTTCACCCTCAATCAATGTGTCTTTTCACTTCTCTGACCTTTTTGAATCCAGAAAATCACTAGAATGTTCCTTTAGAACTGCTCAGCTCTACCATTTTCCCAGCACAGAAAATCACAGCACAAATGGGCACGTTGGCGACAGTAGCCATCTGTCAGCCGAAAGCCCGACATTGTTTTTCCTTAAAAATTTTAAGCAATTAAAATTGTGGTCACTGAACACTCTTTTAGGATTGCTTTTTTGCAAGAAGAAACTTTCACTGTACCACCCCACAGGTAAGTATTGCTATTAAATAAAACCACCATATAAAATTAGTAAGGCTGTAAGACTAGACATCAGACCTCTCTGCTTGATAATTACACAAAAGAAAAAAAAAGAGATTCCAGACCAATGAAATGAACAGCAAGATGACAAGGGGGGACTGGTATGGTGCAGTGGCAGTGCAGGCAGGAGGAAACAGGCTCAAGATCAGTGTGGACAATGCAGCGAGACAGGTCTCACTGAAAACAGTCAGGGTGGGATTTTTCTGTTTTGTAATTTTTCAAGCTTATTCATTTTCAAAAATACAATTAATTTTTTTCTTTAATAAAATCTGCAAATTCAAAGCATGAATTCATCAACAAATCTATTTGGCGAATTATGAAAATAATAATTTTCTTTTTTTAATGTATTTAGTACAGGGTCTACAGGGTCTCACTACACAGATCCAACTCATAGTGATCCTTCTGTTTTCAGCCTCCCAAGCGCTGGGATTGTAGGTGCACGCCATCACACTCAGTCTCAGTCGCCATTTCAGTGCATGCCAGGAGGCAAGGCTGGCATGGCAGGCTGGGAATCGAACCCGGGTCCCTGTGCCTGCCTAAGAAGGAGCTTTAGTCTGCTGAGCTATCTGGCTGGCCCAAGAATAATTTTCAAAAGCCAACAAATATACAACACAATACAACCTTATTTTATAAAGACGCACACAGTCTTATGTTGTAAAGACATATCATTTATGGGTCTCCTAGGCCTTTAAATGGTGGAGTCTTCATCTTTTATCAAGATTCATGAAGTGAAGGATAATAAAAGAGGGACAGAGAAAGCCAAGGTGATGAATTTCACTGAAGAGCACTAATAAAGATCGCATCAGGGAAAAGCTGTGACATACAACCAAATGAAGTTAGTGGATTACTGTGGCCACCCCGCCCCCCATTAGCCCAAGCCACCACACCACCCATTTAATGGTGTTTCTCTCCTCACTGCAGAGACTAATGGTCAAGACAAATGACACTGCAACAGACACACATGGAGATGGCAAGGTCACATGTGCTCAGGGCTCTACTTCCTGCTTATAAGAAGTCCCTGGGCAAAGTGGACAGTAACTTAGTCTTTTACATCTTGCCCAGATATCTCCATTTGAAAACCTTTGAGTATGCTTCTCTTCTCAGCTGTACCAGCATCCCAAGGAAATCAACCACCTATCAATATTTGGGAACAAATATCTAGGTAAAAGCAGATTTTATCCCAGTGATGGTGAAGCTCTTAGAGACAAACACCCAAAATGCAACCCAAAATCCACTTATTTATCAAGAAGTGCCAACAGAGCATTTGAACCTGAATACTGAGATTTTAGGTTAGAGAGAAAACAACCCACACATTACATCTTTTGTCTTAAAAAACAAAAAAAGCATGCCACGGTTTACCACTACTTTTCTAGCCAGATCGCCTTAGAAATTGGCACCAACCTACTAGCTATTGGTAGAATTGTACCTTATCAGTTAGAAAGGGCATTTGAAATCACTGAGCAGTTTCTTTGCCATGTATGTTACAATCAAATCTGAAGAAATAAAACTAAGAGAGGAACTGGTTCTCTGCCCAGTCATTTGAGAACTGGAATACATCACTCTCATGACCATTGCTTAGCATGCAGTGATTCCCCAATGATGTTTTGGAAGGACACACGTCCATATGCACATACATATTTGGATATCTCTTTTTTTCATAATTTTATTGAGAAACAAGTAGCAATGAGATAGTTTCAAATCAAATTAGTAGGACAGTCTCAATAATTAATACATTGCATATCGTTGTCTTAGTGGTTATTCATTGTACAAGATGCAGACATGATATCCTGTTTACAAACACTATTATAACAAATCTTTCTATTCACTGAATTAAGAGAATGTATCCTAACTATTTTGAATATACAGATACAAAATGGTCATTCATTTGTATCCCCCTTTTTTTTGTTTAGTTTTGTCATTTAAATATTCTAGGTGTGTGAATTTGCAAAATATTCCAAAATAGTCCAGTAGTCCATAATAGTAGTAGGTTTTCCATAAGACTGGCAATGTCAGACGTTGTTGACTTAAGCATTTTATAGCTCAACATATTAATATGATTTTACTTTAGGGATGATCTATCTCAACGGGCAGCAAGTAACATCTGAAAGACTTCTCCAAGCACTAAGCCTGTCTTGGTGTCCATCCAGCAGAAAAGCACCCGTCTGCCCACCCCAAGTAGGCACCTGCACAACAAGCAAACATTTATGAGGGCCTGTTCTCTGCCAGGCACAGTAGAAACTGGTGAACAAAAAGTAAGTACTGAACATCCACTTTGAGCTTCAGCACTTCAGTACACTTCATGTACTCAATGAATCTGACTTGATCAACCATGGATGCTTTTGTTTGATGGTTTATTAATCTCTTGGGGTACGTCCAAAAATAAATAATACAATGGTGCCCCCACTTTTAAAACTTTACCCCATTCCTAGATTTCTCTACTCCTCACCCTCTTTTTTTTTTTCTCTTTACACCTTCACTGCTTATCGCCCTCCATTAGGAAGGAGATTTTTGTCTGTTTTACTCTCTGCTATGTACCCAGGATGTAGAATGTGTAGTAAGTGCTCAGTAAATACCATATTTGTTGATTAAATACATAAGTAAATGACAGCACCTTGGTTAGTGAGATAGCTCAGCAGACTAGGTGCCTGGTTTGACAAGTGCAGGGATCAGAGTTTGATCCCCAGCCCTGCATGCTGAGCTGTTGACCAAGTCTGGGCATGGTGGTACATTCCTATAATCCCAGCTCTTGGGAGGCTGAAAACAGGAGGATCACTATGAGTCTGAGCTGTGCAGTGAGACCCTGTATCAAATACATAAAAAAAAAAGAAAAAAAAAAAAGAAAGCACTTCTATGCCTGCCAATTCTACTTGGTTTATTCGCTTTCCATCAGGGGCTTCTTGTCAATCTTTCCATGCATCATTCTCTGATGCCTAAAATGTAATGGCTTGCAATCTTTTTTAGGGATTTTTCTGCTGGATATCTTATCAGAATATAGCTAGCCTGGACTCATGACTACCTGTCCAATGATAACCCTCTTTTGCCCCCATCTTATCTTCTACTGCATCTGCTATGCCATCCCTCAACTCTATAGTAAAACTCTCCAATTTATGCTACTTTTCATCCAGCCCAGTGCAGTGTTAGCAAAGACTTCAATGTTCAAAATCCATGATTTACAGAAGAAAGAGAATGGGATTAGGGATTTGGAGCTGGATTTGAAAACTAACTATAAGATCTACCCTGAGGTATTGTTAGTTGAGTCAGCAACCTTTCTGAGCCATTTACCTCATCTGTAAAATGGGGATAGTAATACCTACTTCGTAGCATGAGGATTATATTTGAGATGAAATAATGCATGCAGAAGCTCCTGAGAGATTCACAGGCATATAGTTAGTGCTTAATGAATGCTAACTTCCCATCTTCCCTTAGTTTGACATTTTGTGAGGGTTCAGATACCCTTGGTCTTTGCATGGTTAATAAGAAAATCCATGCTCTCCCATATGAGTCTTACTTTTCCTTCCTTTCCTCCTTGCATGCCAGAATTCTGTTTCCCTCATGGTGTCTCCTGATTCAGAAAGTGTCTCTCTTCTCGGCTCAGACTAACCCTCTATCCATGCCAATAGCTTCCAACCCTGGTCTCCCGTTAGAATCATCAGAACATAGGAATGGCTAGAAATGGGATCATGGTATCTTTCTTTTTAAATTCCCTGATAATATGCTAAGACAATTCAACAGAGGAAAGACTGTTAAACAAATATAAGCAGACTGGGGCTGGGGATATAGCTTAGCAGCACAGAGCCTGCCTGGCAAGTGAGAGGTTGTGAGCTCCATTCCTGAATGCAGCTTTCTCCAGATTTTTTATTATATAAAAACAGAAAATTTTGTAACAAAATAATAAAAGAATAATAATAGTTAATACACTGTATATCATTATCTTCAAAGTGACTACTGAGAGTACAAGAGGTTGACAAAAAAGATTTTCTTTTAAGAAGAAACATTAGCACAAAACTTTCTCAGTAAAGTGAAACTAGTAATATAAATGAAACAAATTAGCATGTATTTATATATTTTCAAAACAATGGAATAGGTAATTTGGGAAACCACCTAAACCTGTCCCTGCTTCCTATACATGTATCTTCCATTTTACTCTCATTTGCATATGTGTAACCACATGATATTTAAAGTTATGTCTGGGGCCGGGGAGATGGCTCAGTAGAATAAGAACTTGCCTGGCAAGCGCAAAGGCCTGAGTTCAATCCCTGGTTCCACAAAAAAAAAAAAAAAAAAAAAAGAGTTATATCTGATTTAATGACCTTGAGTTAGGCCAAGCTGCTATATCTATCTGTGTATCTATCTATCTATCTATCTATAGCAAAAATAAGAGACAAAATAAACTGTGGTGGAAGATAAGAAGATGGGCCAAAAGAGGATTATCCTGTGATACGCAACCTTGAACTCAGACTGGCTCAAATAATACCAAGAAAGTGAAAAGACAACTGCAAAATGAGAGGAAATGGCTGAAAGCCATATGTAATTGAAAGTTTATATCCAGAATGCATTAAGGACTCATAGCTTAATAATAAAAACATAAGTTATTTAATTTTTAATATAGGCAAATGGTCTGAACAGACATTTCTCTGAAGATATGCATAAGCACATGAAAAGATGCTCTATCTTAGCTAGAAGGGAACTGCGAACCAGGCACAGTACCACATCCCTGTAACCCCAGCACGCAGGAGGCTGAGGCATGAGGATCAAAGCAGGTACTTTCCAGGCCTGCCTTTGGTTACATACTGAATCCAAAGTCAACCTGAACTACATAGCAAGACCCTATCTAAAAACAAAACAACAACAACAAAGCAAAACAACAGCAACAACAACAACAAAAAAGCCCTACAATGAACTAGCACTCCAAACTCTTTAAGAGATAAAACTAGTGAAGAAAGACAGATAATAATGACAATGTAAAGGAACTGAAACTGGCACATTGTCCCTGGGAATGTGAAATGCTGCAGCCATTGGCATCTCTTCAAAATGTTAAACATAGAGTTACCCTATGACCCAACAATACTACTCCCAAGAGAACTGAGAACATGTTCACTAAAAGCTTGTACATAACTGTACATATCGCTATTATTCTTAATAGATAGAAAACAGAAGCAACCCGTATGTCCACCAAGAGATGAATCAGGTAGAATGTGGTATATCTATACACACTGGGATATTGTCTGGCAATAAGAAATGATGTCTTGTTAAGGTATAACACGGATTAACTCTGCAAATGGTAAGTGAGAGAAGCTAATTACAAAAGCCCATTTGTTATATGATTTCATTAGTGTTCAGAATGGGAAAATCTAAATATGGAGAAAATACATCAGTGGTTGCCTAGGGTTACCTACGGGTGAGGAGAAATGATGAGTGACTGCTAATGGCTATGTGATTTATTTTTATTATGATGAAAATGTTCTAAAGTTGATTGTGGTCATGATTGCATAATTTTGTGAAAATTAAAAAAAATCCCACTGAATAGTGAGATAGAAAACAGAAGGAAACGGGGGAAAAAAAGGAAGGAAGGAAGGAATGGAAAGTCCTACAGGTAATTCTGATGTTATAATCTATTCCTGGGAATTTAACCTTCTCTGTTCCTTGTGAGTCAAGACCACATCTGTGCATCTTTCCAGAATAACAAGTGACACAGAGCAGGAGTGGGATAGTCTTTGAATGATTTTTTTTTTTAAAGCAGCAGATGTTCTTGGGGGGGAATGTTCTTTATATTAATCAAAATCACAAGAGTCAGAATTGGTCATCTTGACTATCTTGATACATTCGGACTCCTCCAGCAATTAATTCTGCTGTAGAACACAGAAAGAGGGCAGGCGGACTGCGCAAACCAAACAGACCGGTTCTGCCATCCCAAGCCTGGCTGTCCTGTCATATACCAGTGGACGTGGCCTCTGGCCCTCAGGAACCATTCTCTTCACAGCTCCCCAGGACATGGCTTTGGTTTGACTAACTTTGTTTACTTAAATAGATTAATTCCTACTTCTGGAGTAGCTTCAGTTTTTAAACAGAAAGCCATCTATTGATAGTCACTAATACACAGGATTTTATTGTTTGATATGAAACAATTAAGAGTTATTGTTTTTTTCTACAAGTACACTATACATGAAAATAAACATAATTTGGGATACAGACACTAGGAATGGGGAGAAGGATTCTACATCCATTCTGTGCCTTAAAGGGAAAGTTTTGTTATAGTAAATCCAAGAGTGGACCACATTTCCTTTATGGAAATAAAGTGCTCTTTTTGGCAGAATGCACATAAAAGATGCAATCTGAGGAACTATGTCTCAAGATGAGTCTAATCAGATAACACAGTTGTTTAAAAAATGTCAAGAAGTCAGCCTGTAGATCTTTAGTTGGCCTATGTAAACTTTAATAATGTAAATTTGAAGTCACTACTTTGAATAGTCTCAGAAGGTACACAGAAAAGGAAAATGCAGAAATGAATCAAAATGTTTATAAACACAAGAAATTCTGTCTAAAATATTATCTCATTTGTTTAACCCAGCAAAATAAAAAATAACAAAATATAAAAATCGCAACTGACTGAGCCTTGAACGGATTTAGAATTAGGCATAGATTTTCCTCTCTTCAACTCTAGTGACTTCAAATGCACGCAGGAAACCAGTGTGAGGAAGGGCAATGTCAATCCGGGAAACAAAAGCAAAGGTTCCACCCTTACATGTGGCAATTTTAAAATTAAATCTGCTTATGCTTGGAAGATTCCTTAAGAATAATTCAAAAGATCTCATGAGAGCCCTAATTTAGGTGCCTTGCTTCACAAGGGAAGATTATAATCGAAAAATATCAAAATTAAGCATTGACTGTACAAGGTGAACATGACAAGGCCAGATGAGAAGAAATAACTGGCATTTTGCTTTCACTGTCACTGGAAAGAAGCACCCACCGCCTGTTGCAGACTTGTATATCAATTGCTCCAAGTGGAATAGTTGAAAAATGCTACTAGATTACTTGGGTTCAGAGCCCCGGGGCAGGACATGGCATGTCAAAACGGCAATCCTTCTTTAATATCACCACTTTTACCAGAATAAACCAAAGCTTTAGAAAACAAATTCAATCATACACACTTTTTATCAGAACTACAAGGGAATGACCAGACCACTTTCGCACACGGCACCTCTCAGAACTTCATTATTTCCCAACATCGTGGAATAAACTATTTTCAGCTGGAAAGTTCATCTTAGGAAAATAAATACTCCTGTGTATTTCCACACAGTATTGTTTTAGAACATAGCAAAAAAAGTCACTTCATTTGGGGATATTTTTAAAATTAGAATTTAGGCATAATTCCTTATTTGCCTGTGGTACAGGTTTTTAGGTTTCTTGCATATAAATAAAGAGCCACAAATAGGTACAAATGCACCTTTAGAGCGTCCATCATACAAGCTTTCCACAATGGTGGGACAAGCAGTACTCATCTGTCTCAAGTTGCAATTGCAGATATTGACTGTTACGAAACAAAGGCAAGGTGAAGGGTGAGAAGCGATGGGAGGGACGGCGGCAGGAGGGAAGCGCTGGACAGGATGGAACCTGCTCTGTCTCACGGGCCCATGTCCCCGGCCCGATCCGGCCCTCTGCACTTTCCCCCAACACGATCTGCATCTCTAAGAGGACCGAATCTCGCTCAAGGAGAGCTAAGCCGGCGTCCAGAGGTAACGTGCAGAACCGTAAATGAGGAATGTCCACGTCCAGCCGGCGGACGGGCAGAGGACAGCCAGCTGTCAGTTTCAGCGGCTGGAGCCTTAACGGGGTTTCGGGTTTCTCTCCGCCTCCGTGTCTCTCTGTCCCCCTCAATAATATCAGTTTCCTAACCATCTCAAAGCACAAAAACAGTCTCCAGCGGTCCCTAGGAGATCCAAACTGGCAAAACAGACAAAAATAGAATGCAATACTCACGACAATGAAGAATTCCTACACATGTTGTTCCATTTTCTTGCTTTAGGAAGATGGAAGGTTAAAGGGACTTGCAGAATTAGAAGGATGAGTGGGAGGGGGATTCCACCCACACAATCCCCCGGCCCACCGCCGCCGAGCCCGAGGCCTGCTGACGTCACAGATTCATGAATGGATGTAAATTGGGCTGGTTTAGGATTCTGCACAGACTTCGCTGTGGTGTGTGCCATGGAGGAAAAAAAAAAAAAAAAGGTGGTGGGCGGGGCACAGAGCAT